>ML789870.1:205135-230608 GCA_009831015.1 Picea engelmannii | reverse complement strand
CTCTCAGTATCAACAAGTAGAAACACTAGTGGCACATGGATATCCAATATTTAACTTCCTAATTTTCACTGTATTTATTTTATGCATCAATGAAGTGAGAATGGACTTCCTCGGAGCTATAACTAATATTCTAAACCTCTTTTGGATGTGGGTATTTGAAAACAGATTCCTTGGATATTTTCAGCCACAAGAAGGGAAGCCTTCTTTGTGGGAGCTTGATTCATATTACTATCTTCATGTTGGGGGGAATGGAGATGAGGCATGCATTGATAGCAATTGTATTTTTTTACTTTCAATATTAAATAACTTATGGTGAATGTACAAAGAGGTCTCATGGCTATATATAATCCATGGATTTTCACAAATTGTTTAACAAATATACTTGTACTCTACAAGAAAAAATTGAAGATTGTATGAGTTCCAGTACTTGAAATTTTTGTTGATCAAATTTTATTTCAAGAAAGCTTCTAATGCTACTAGAATGGAGGTTTTTGGAGAACCACTTCCTGATGCACTTCTTTTTTAAATGGAGGTATTTGTTTGTTTCAATTTTGCATGTGTGAAATTTTTAATTGAAAAAGATCCCGGGTAGGTTGTCTCAACTGGGCAGGCTGTCTCAAGTTCATTATTCTTTCTTGTTCCAAGCATTGGCATTTTTTAAGGTCACACATAAGAAATACAACTTAAACACGTTTTGTTTTGTCTATGGGTGATTTCTGCAATATTTCAGATTATTTCTCTATAATTATGGTAACCTAGATTCATACACTATCTCACCTTGGTAATTGTTTTACTCAAACATTCGGATTTTCGAAAATTGCACGGTAAGACTTGAACATAGTTTTCCTTGTGAGAGGATGCATTCTCATGTTTTCATATTTGTTCTAGTTATTTATGGTAACCAAGAACATAAATGCGTGCATACCTCCACATCAACCTGATATTGAGCAAAAACTCATCCATCGTTACAACATTTATTTTTGGATAGGAATACATGAATGTGTAGAGTCTAGACAATAATAAAAGTTCATAGGAAGCTCAAAGAAGACAATAACCATGTAATCGTGTCCCTGAAGGATTAATAATTGTATCCCTTAAGGCTTATTAAGGGTGGATTCTTCCATTCATCGATGAGTATTTATGTCCTCTGCAGCTAATTTGAATTATACAAAAAACAACAAACTACTATTTGGGATGACATGTTTGGGTTGAGAAACAAATTGATGAAATTCTGTCTAAATATACAATCTAGTTTGAGGGGTAGAAGAACACAATTTTAGCTTCGAATATATCTTTGTTTCAAAATAATTCCCATTGTACAATCCTTTTAGTCCAAATAAGCACAACATTATTGATGAATTTTGTACAACTAGAGAACTAAAAAAAAAAAAATATTATTGATGTTCAATGCAGTTAGATACAATTCTACAGAACTCTAATCTCCCAAAGAATTCCCTTGGAGTGCCTTGAAGTTGCTCGAAAAAAATAGACTGATGGAATCTGGGTGGGTAAAAATGGTATCTCTTATATTATTAATTGTCCCAAAAACTTCCCACACCCCTTTCCTCTATAAGTGAGATGGGCTTTTGTGGGTTGTCTTTGGTTTTGTTCCTTTGTTTGTCTTTAACTTTAGATGGCTTTTGGGCACTGACTAGCTTGTTATTTTTCCTCTTCTTGATGGTTGGCTTGACGACAGGTGTGACCAATAAACCCTGAGGCACTATCAAAGGTGGCATCATCCTCGTAGCTGAAGGTTGTAGTCCAGTCTGAACATATCAACACAAGAGAATAAAATGGTTAGCATCACATTTCAGTCAACAGAAATAAAAGTTGTGTTAAATAAATAGATAAATATGTTTGCATGTAGTCTTACCATTTTAGGTGAGGTACAAGTATATTATGAGGAAAATAGTTGCTTCCCAAACAATTTATAACTTCCAGGCCTGTCTTCAATAGGAAACGCTTCAGTTGGTTTTTGGGGTCTTTTGGAAATGGAAATATTTTCAGCACCACATTCTAGTGATGCCAATGGAGTTTCTTTGGTTTTCTTATTTTGGCTAGATTTAACATTAGATGGCTTATGAGAACCGACTAGTCCATTATTTTTGAGAGATCCCTTATTTTTAGTTGGTTCAAGAACAGGTGTGTCCAATGACCTATGAGGCATTGTGAAAGCTTCCATTGTCCTCATAGCTAAAGGTTGTAATTCAGTCTGAACATATCAACATAAGAGACTAAACAAGTCAGCATCCTATTCTAGTTAATAGAATTAAAGGATGTGTTGAACCCCTACCAGATGTGTTAAAAGTTGGTGCCCTACCAGATTCTGATAAGATTAAATTTTAAATTCAGCGCACCGAGCAGTTTCTCTACAATAAACAACTATATTCCTTTTTTGGATATCCCCTAAATTTGCAAAAAATGGCAGTTTTAGTGTTGGATTTCACAAAAAATGTGGTGAGATACTTTAGATATTTCTCAAGTACGTGTAAGGAGATGAAGGGATTGGTTTCACAATGTAGAAGACAGATGTTAAAGGGAACCTTTCATACTCTATGCTTCATTGACAAATCCATCTATTACTTTTGTTGGTGATTATATTTTTTTTCTAAGACAAAAACTTAGAAGTCTATTGATTGTTGTGAATAAACATATCTAACTAATTAGAAAATGATCATATTAGAGGGAGAATAAACCCAAGTGGGATACATGTCATTTATTCATTTAAATTGTCTATTGTTATAAGATTGGTTTCTTATATTCTAATCATCGGTTTTTAATCTACATTGTCTTCAGATGCAAACATAAAAGCTTCGTTGAATTTACAATATTCTACAAGATTCCTGATAGCTTTGAGGTATGCCTCAAGATTTGAAAAGTTGTCTTTTCCTTAGAAGATCACCAAAATTATTTCTTCTAGAAGTTGATTTTCTCATTGTGGGATTTTCTAGTATGTTTTGATTTTCATAATATTGGTTGTTTGCAGGACTCTTCAATATATGCAAGTGGTGTAAGAAACTATCACCATGTTACCCGCATAAATTTAAGTCAAGATATGGCACCAATCCATAAACAAAATCAAAAATTGGTTCCTAACATTGACTACAATGCATTAAGGGAATCTGGAGCTAAAAATTTAGATCTTTGGGTGAAAGGAGAACTTTATCCTGTTGACCTTGTGTCCAAATCTCATCCCAATTTCAAAACAATAACAGGACTATGCCGGTTTGTATGCCATGGAAACAATGGTCTTCTAGGATACTGTAAAAATTTGGATGGAAACCGGATTTCCCTTGAACAAAAAATCCAAGATCTTAGTGTCAAATTAAATCATCTCCATCACTCAAATATTTTTCAGTATCATGAAATCATAAGATTGAACCAAATAATAGAAATGTTGAATCAAAGACATGTGGATGAACTGCTTCACGTGAAATCTAGCTCAACAAAAGAAATTGAAATGTTGAAAAATGATATCTATCGTCTCCAAAAGAGACTCTCTTTAATAAAGGAAACTCCAGTGGGGTTGAGAATAGATCAAAAGAGTTGAAACCATTATCATGTATGGTAAGAAGCGGAGGTTCCTATAAGAAAAGGGTGTTTCGGGTGAAGTCCATATTAGATCCAAGTTGTACTGATATTGTGGATTTGTACAAAACTATGTTGAAGAAAAGTGACATTAAATCAATGCTCAAACAACCAAAATTTGATGCTTTGAGGAAATAAGTAGTTAACCAGTTCATTGCAAACTTAACAATTGATGTAAAGGATTTTCAAGGAGTTTTTGATGATAGAGGGATCAACAGGGAAGCATATGCAAGTCTTTTTAAAGTTCTGAGAGAGGGAATGTTGAATGTCGGAATTAAGAAGATTTTGGTTCCTCGCCCTTTTCATGTGCAAAAAGAGTGTGGACTTCGAAACAAAAAAATTGTTGATTCTTTGGGAGATGCATATCAATTAGAAGTAGTGCATGAAGTTGCAAGTAAGAATAGAAAGTATCAAGTGAAATTATTCCATTAATGAGAAAAAATAACTTGTGGTATGACCTAGAGCAGGTATTACAGCTTATGGTGAGGTACTATGACATCTCTATTGAGGAGGCATGTGGGAAATTGATTGTTGTCCTAAAATTGGATCAGATGGAGTTAATAAACAATGAAAAATATGAAAGAGTACATTAGATCCAAACCTTGATAAGACAAGTGATAAATATTTTCAAGTTCAATCTGAATATCACCTTTTTTGGTTGGGAATGTTTTGTGTCAATAAGGAGTCCCATGAGTCCTTGAAATTTGTTTTAAGAAAAACATATTTACCATTAATTATGTCTTCACATGATGCAGGGGAAAAATTATATGTGGAAGGATATGGTTCATATTTTGTGGAATGACACCTTGCAGCTGATTTAAATACTCTCAAGTGCATGTTCAACATTTCGCATGGTGTAAATGCAATGCATAGTTGCTTATATTGCATGAAGAAAAAACAAAAAGATCAAAGTTGGAATGGTGGTATTTTGAGTTGTCATCAAAACCTTCCTCCCAACCATGATAAACTTGATCCAAATATAGATGTAGTGCTTCCTATACCATTGATTAGGGTGCACATGTGCATTTTGCATGCAATTGTGAGAATTGTTGATAATATGGTGTATTTATCTATTTTGTTTGCATGGAACAAAACCCCACATGCTGAAAGTAAAAAGTCAATTGAGGTAATTGAATGCGTTCTTTCAAAGAAGGTTTTCATGGTGGACATGTTAAAATTGAAAAAGATATTAAGAGGTCAAGTACACAAGGAAATCTTCCAGGAAATCCATCAATGTCAGGTGTCAAGGCACGTTGTTTTCTTGAAAACAAATGTGGGCATGGATTTTCGGGATTGTATGAAGAATTAATTGATGCAGAATATGATCGCACTAGTGAAGGGCATGAATCAACTAGAAAGAAGAAATGTGCTTGGAGGTCACTTTCATCTTTTTTTCTATTGATGGATAAGGAAAATTTCATGGAAGGTGATGCAATAACCTTTCAAGAAGCTATTGCAGACTTCATAAGAGCAATGATAGAAGCCTGGGGAGACAACCATATGACACATTATATGGTATGCATATTAATTTTCATCCCAATAGTACTTTCCTTTGTACGTTTCTTTACTTTACATAATTTATTGTAAATTAACTTCATTTTGTACATTCGTTTGGTATTCTAAGATAGATTGATGCCAATGTTTGTAGCATAAATTATTTGCACATGGACCATGGTTTGCAAAAAAATATGGAAGCTTGGCCATTTGGGGTACACAGGGTATGGAGAAATCACATAAGCTAGCTCGTACCATTTACCATAGATGCACATAGAAAGGAGGGGGTTCCAATCATTCATATGTTCTTGTGCAAATGGGTCAAGCATTTTATAGGCATAAAATAGATGGATTTAAGAAGAAAAACCACCTTCCAGAAGCAACTGAGATTAGTATAGTGATAAGAACAGCAGAGAAAAATAGAAAACGTAAGATATCTGATGCTTCTGAAGGTGGAGTTGGGACAAGTGCTAGGTATGCAATATGTATGTTAACTTTTCTACCCTCTTAATTTAATAATTTATTGTTTTTAAAGTCTCATTATCATATTTGTTTTTGTAGATGTGACCCTTTACCAATGGGACCTTCCACAAGACATTCAAGTTTCCTATAAGTGTATTCTCTTCCAAATAATTTTGTAAGTTGTTAAGTTTATCAACTTTATGAAGCTTATATTTTGTGTGTCAAATAATTACTTAAGGCTAGCTAGAAAAATATTATTTTTGGTATCAAAACTAACCCAACTCTTGTTTATGTCAGCAGGTAAAACATGGACATTCGAACCCCAAAAGTCCAGAAATCCATCTTCCATGTGCTTCATGATTCATTACGTCCAAAAATCCATCTTTTCCCATATCTTAATTGGTTGTAAATGCATCAAATATGCAGAGACTTGGACCTACGTTCAGTTGTTTGGGCTTATGTAATTCTAATGTTGCACTTTATGGCTATATTTAATTATGATATTGCATGGCCATATTGTAGTGTTTATCAGGTTGTGACCTACATGTCATTTTGTAAACAAAGATACTTGTATTATTGGAATAAATTTTAATTGTCTTCCCTTCATAGAGAAGCAATTCTAATTTTGTAATTGGCAAATGAAGATTGTCTATCTTTTGTAACTCCATTGTAACAAAAGTAGAATTGTATAATCCAGTCACATATAGAATTGCATTGGGTTCAATTCTTTTGGTTTTTTTGTCTCGTTTTTTTTTTTTCACAATTAATAATTTAAGTCACATTACATTTTAATATGCTTCCACACATATCAATGTGATTGGGCAATGTGACTTGTTAAGAAAGTACCAGTGATGGTAGCTACTTGGTTTATTTGTATATCTTATTCAGGATAGCCATCTCCATCAAAATTGAAGGAAGCCAACAATGACCATGACAAAAACATAGAAACGTCCTACAAAAAAATCCAACAAAGAGAAGAAGGGACAATACATGCCAAAAAGCAAAGAAAAATGTTGGAGGTCAAATATGGGACCTCAAAAGGATGATTTTTTTGGTACATTTTCCTGCATAGAAATTCAACATCTAGTTGTTTGGCCCTTGTAGTCATGAGAAAGAAACAACAATGTGTCCTTTGGCAATGTGAAAATCTAACACAGGAAGAAAGATCATGTTATGGGCAACGAAAGATTCACACTATAATTACCATATCTGCATACCAACTTCCTCTGCAGTTTGTAATTACCAAGTTCCATGCAAATTGATTTTAATACCTGTGAGTGTAGAGATTTGTAAATTCGTTTTTCACTTCCTCCCTGCAAGCATGCCAAAACTTATGGATCTTAAAGAAATCAAATAAGACAAAATTCTGAAAAAATTAACATTCTGCATGGATTTTCTTTTTCTTGAATGAATTGAAAAGTTTCCAACCTAAAATGCAATGACTTTGAAGGTAATACATAACAGATTGATCATACTTCTCACTACCAATATTGAGATATTATTCTCTTTACAAGGGCATTCAATACAACCCATTATAATCCATGATTATCAATGCATGGTACATTTTTAAGGGGAGTCATTCCTTTTTTGCAAGTAGAGAAACTAAATACAGTAGTGTACTTCACATAATCTATTTTACAGTCGACCCAACTTAAGAGACTACAGGAGGAACTTAAGTACATTATCCTCAAGTCAGCACTTCGGAGTACACCTTTCCACATAATAGCAAAAACACAGTTTGAAAGGCAGTTCCTTTCAAAAATCACTTCAAACTTCGATACAATTTCTGATTGGTTTCCAAACACAACGGCCAGGGATGTCAATCCCTGTTACCAAGTGCATTAGGGGAAACTGCAATGTTGACACTACATAATATTTTGTGACCCTTTGCTATGAAAATAGCATTTAAACATTCTTATACAAGATTCCATTGTCTTCAAAGTTTAGAGAAGCCAGACTATCAACAACATCTAAATCAGATCTTTGAATCAGGAATACTCAAAGAGATAATGTTATGATTTGTTTTTAATGAAATAAATCTATTGCACTCCAAGTAGTGTTGCATAAGGGTCTCTCTTTCAGGTACTTGTATTTTCATGATACAAACTATAAAAAGAAATAGTTCAGTATATATTCAAAAAGGTAAAATATGATAGTTGTATGCTAGAAATGAAATGAAGATCATCCAGAGTACAAGTTGAATTTGTATACAAAGATATAGTCAAACTGAAAAATGTCATATGACCCACTCATCTACAAATGGAAAATGTATAATGAGGATTTTCATTGATCCACAACTCTAAAATAAAAAAGGTTGACTTATCACCTACTATCGAAACCTCAGCTATGGCTACAATGGGTTCAATAAAATTAGAACCTCTATTCCTGGGTTTACAAACATAATAGAGGGTACTACAACCTGTGCCAATTTTTCAAGTTTGGCTCTCAGTTTGGTAACAGATTCTTGGGACAAAGTTGGATCTACATATAGACCTAAAACAAACATGGGTTCATTAAATTTCTTTGGGATATCCCTAGAGAACCCACCTAAACATAACCAAAAGGTGAAAAGAAAAGTAAATATATATCGAAAAAAAATTCTAAACTAACAGACTTTAACCCTCACCTTAACACACAAGCCAGGTTCTCCACTTGCTGTTTTTTCAAAGTTTTTACATTTTTTTAACTTTTAAAATTTATTTTCCTTTTCATTGAAGGAAATCTTCATTGCTATAACATAAATTTAATTTATAAATTTAATTCTTGAGGGTTCCAATTTCTACTTATGTTGTTTCTCAATGTTCACATTTTTTCCTAACTTCATAATCACTATAGATGAATTTTGTTTTAAACTCCAAAATCTCAACACTGCAAAGTTGAGACCCCTAATAAATATTTATGTTCATTGGAGGAAAGATGCATAAGTTTAAACACATATTTGACATATCGTGAACCTACAAATATTGAGAAGCAAGTGCATATCAATATGGTCCATAAGGAAATAAGGTTTTGAGGAAAATAGTTACCTTCCTGTCTCTAGATATTGCTAGAAGAGGAGAATGCCAAAACACCAAATGGGAGAAAAATGTAGATATCATGAAGAGATTTGCCATGTAAGAACAAAATTAAGCGGGAAGTATAGTTTGAATTTTGCAAGGCAAGATCATTACACTACTTGTGCAATAAATCAAAACTAATACACATATTCTTGAATCATACAAATCAACCATGTTAATAAGTTTATAAATATGCATACAACTCAACCATGTTGAGTTCAAAAACTGTCATATTTCCCAGAAACGTAGCATCAATAAAAAACGTAGCGCCAACCTTGGAGAGGACTTTTGAAACCTTCCACTACTTCAAATCTAGCTCTGAAAGGATCAATGGAAACTTGAGGGTATATAGTTTTCATTAGACACCTCAAGAAAATCAAATGGACATCTTTTGACAGAGAAAAATATGTTTTCCCAAAGTTACTCCCAGAAGCGCAACAAAGGTCTTGAAAAAGTGGCAGAGACTTGTTTTTTATCATGTTTTTTGGATTTGTATTCAACACTGTGATCTGAAATTGCCAATAGAGTATATATATGTGAATTACAGCTCAATACCTCTCCAAGAATGTAACTTTTTCATCTTTTATATCCTCTAAGAGAAAGCGCAGTGTGTCCACGTTGTGCTTCTGTACATCAAAACTGTCAAAATACCAAAATTTTCAAAAATTTGCCAAAATTGCCAAAAGTCCTTGCAATTTGTTTTTGGGACTCCTTGTGTGATGGGTTTACACAATCAGTGATGCATCATCAAAGAGATCAGGGTTATCTGTCCTCTTTAGCTTCTTTAGTGCTTTCCTTAGCCTCTTTTTCATGTTTTTTCCTAACTTCAGAATCACTACAGTTGAATTGTGTTTTAAACTCCAAAATCTCAATACTACAAAGTTGAGACCCCTAATATAGATTTATGTTCATTGGAGGAAATATGCATAATTTTAAACACATATTTTACATATAGTGAACCTACAAATATTGAGAAGCAAGTGCATATCAATATGGTCCATAAGGAAATAAGGTTTCAAGGCAAATAGTTACCTTCCTCTCTCTAGATATTGCTAGAAGAGTAGAATGCCAAAACACCAAATGGGAGAAAAATGTAGATATCATGAAGAGATTTTCCATGTAAGAACAAAATTAAGCAAGAAGTACAGTTTGAATTTTGCAAGGCAAGATCATTACACTACTTGTGCAATAAATCGAAAACTAATACACATATTATCGAATCATACAACTCAACCATGTTGAGAAGTTTATAAATAAGATAGATATGTATTTTGGACTTTCATTTAAAGATGGAACAAGAATCAATGTTTGAAACAAAAAATCACTATGTTGTGCATGCAAGAAAATGTAAATTCTAGTGGAAATTTCTAGTTGCGCAACAACTTGTATTTCCATGTAAATTTGTGTGTACTCGAAAGGTAAAATGCAACAATCTAATCTAGGAATACCTTATCCCAATTCAAGAGGTCACTTTAAGATACATAAAGTTCTCGTAGTTTTGTAGAAACACTTCTATTGGTCTCACCCTTATGAAAACATGGATAAATACATGAAGGCCTTTGTTTCTTGCACAATAAAAAACTGGCCAATAGCTCAACTAACTCAATGTGACTTTGACAAGCATTAAATATCACCAAATCCACATGGAAAAAACTAATTTAACCCCATGAAACTTAATTACATCATATAAATTCACTATAAGTCACATTGCATTAGTGGGAATCAACTTTGACCAAGAAAATTCAAAAACTGTCATATTTCCCAGAAACGTAGCATCATTAAAAAACACAATGCCAACCTTGGAGAGGACTTTTGAAAGCCTTCCACTACTCCAAATCCAGCTTTGAAAGGCTCAATAGAAACCTGAAAGTATCTAGTTGTCATTAGAAACCTTAAGAAAATCAAATGAACACCTTTTGACAGAGAAAAATATTTTTTCCCAAAGTTACTCCCAGAAGCGCAGCGAAGGTCTTGAAAAAGTGGCAAAGACCTGTTTTTTATCATGTTTTTTGGATTTTTCTTCAACACTTTGATCTGAAATTGCCAAAAGATTATATATATGCGAACTAAAGCTCAATACCCATCCAATAATTTAACTTTTTCATCGTTTATATCCTCTGAGAGAAATCCCAGCGTGGCCACGCTGCGCTTCTGTACATCAAAACTGTCAAAATAGAGAAAATTTCAAAAATTTGCCAAAATTGTCAAAATTCCTTGCAATTTGTTTATGGGAATCCTTATGTGATGGGTTTATGAAATAAGTGATGCATAATCCAATATATCAAGGCTATCTCTCCTCTTTGGCTTCTTTAGGTCTTTCCTTAGCCTCTTTTTCATGTTTTTGAGCCTAATTTCGCAAATCAAGTTCCTGGTGAAATAGTGTCTCGCCATGTTTCTATGCAGCTTGGTGTCTCTGTTGGCCCTCTTCAATAGCTTCTTGAAGTATTGGTTTACTCTCCAAAGCCAATAATCCTTGTTCTTCTCAAACTCATCACCTATAGAGTGAACAGGGTTTTTCTTTATTGGCTCCTTGCCTTCCACCTCCTCTTCTAGACCAATCAATGTTTTAACTTTATCTTTTTCCTTGTTGGCTGATGGATGACCTGGTGAAGTATTTTGATGCATTGCATTCAGCTTCAAAATTTTGTTCTCTTGTTTTAGTAATTCCACCATGTGATTTGCCTTTGCAAGATCATCCCTTAGCTCTTGTATTTGTGCTCGTTGCTCTTTGATAATTTCTTCATTTGATTTGTCTGCATGGTCAAATAATCTCTTGCTCATGAGGCATCTACTCCTAAAAATGATGCAATGGGGAGTCATATGCATGCCTAGGTGACTGCTCCAATTCTCCCTGAACTTGTTCCACCGTATTTTCCTCGGGCATTTTCCTAGTTTGTGCCCTAGTCAACATTTTGGGTGTAGACATCTTCTTGGTGCTCTCAGGGGAAAAAACAATTTTTTTCCCTTTCTGGTAAGTCTGTGTAATCTCTCCCACATGTGTCTTTCTAGTTTACAACATGTTGGATGAGCCAACCTCCTGTGGCCTTGATGGTGTTAATGAAGTGTTTTGACTGTTGGGTTGACTAGTAGCGGGCAGAAGAGAAACTGATCGGATGAAATCCTCCCAAGGCATGTTGATTTATGAAAGTTTTTGGATGACCATGACCTTTACCAAACCACAATGAAACAATTTTTTTTTGTGATATTTCCCTTTGCTTTGTACCTTTTCTATCATTTTGACTAGGCTTTTGAATAAGTAATGAGGCAAGTTAAGTGGATTGATGGCAGTGAAATGCATCAACATCCTTATGTGATACTGGTACAGTCTTGAAAATCTCCATTCGCAGGTAAAGTATTTCATGATCATCTTCATCAAAGGGGCATGTCTATCTAGCAACTGTCTGAAAGGAAAAATATGAGTTAGAATATCTTTATAGTGTGGTTTCAGGAAAACCTTGTAATTTTCAATGTCCAAATCCATTCCTTTAAACCAGATTTCTCCATGATTGGGAATACCTGTAGTTGTGGCAATGGCATTTGTGGAAATAGTGAAGTCTACCCCTGCAATTTTGGTCTTATCCTTCTTGAAATTGGTGGCAAAGAGGCTGGTCAATTTAGCATGGTAGCCCACCTCTTGAATTCTTTCACAAAACCCTAGGCAAACATCATCTTCAAATCATTTCTTAATGAAAGGTGAGGCCGTGATTTGTCTGATCTGTGTTGGATCATACGTAGACACTTTCCCACCCTTATTGTACCTCCTTTTCTGAGTATCACTGCTTCTAGTTTCCATGATGTGAATGTAAATGTGTTGAACCTGCACAAAATAGATCTAGCTAGAAAATACTACACACATTTGCAGAGATAAATTGAGAAAGAAGAAGCAAGAGAGAAAGAATTGAAGAATTATCATTAACCGTATTCCACACTCAAAGAGTGAATAATTTACAATAGATATAGGATACATGAGTAACTAATGAGCCATAGTGGTGGTCTAGATTGATCTGGACACACACCAACAGTTACAACAGTAAACTGCCACCTAGTCTAGTCTCTCAGGCAGTTACGGGAGTGAACTGCCACCTAGCTGAGTTAACTAGTCAACTAGTCTTTAGTTAATCGACTGAACAAAGAGTAGTGAGTTGGTGATGATCCCAATGTTTCATGGTGACAAAACCAATGAAACATCTAAACTCAACTCAACTAGTCAAACTGAAGTGTCAACTGAAAAAGAATATTCTCCAGGTGGAATATTCTCCCCTAAAATATAGGAGACTGGATAATCACTAATTATGACTAATAAACAAGGAATAACCTTAGGAAAAAGTCCTAGTTGTGTGTGAAGTAACTCCAACAATGAAAATCCTAATTTTCAGTGGGAAAGGGAAGGGGTAAGGTATAATTTGTGGAAACAGGGGATAAGGGACAGTCTGGTAGATGGAGGGAAAGTAGTGGTTAACTGTTGTCTAAACTCTTGGGGAAATTGTGGAGGGTAGGGATTGGTGTTAGGGAGTGTAGGTGAGGGCGTTTAAGCACAGGATGCGGTTTTGTACAACAGAAAATGGAAAAATATGATTGAAAGATTAAGACGCATCAAAACCCTAGGAGATGGTTTTTTACTGAGTTGTATGGAGAAAATGAAGAAAAGAAGGGTAAAGGTGGCGTGAATGTGGACCACTTACTTGTTAATGACGAGCTGGAACTATGACCTGGTGAAGAAAACCTCTGCAATGAATTATTTTGCTTCCTTTTCAAAATCACAGCACTTCTGCCAGACGCGTAGAAAGGGCTGCCAAAAACGCAACGCGGGCTGCAAATAAGTGTTTTGATGGTGAATTTCAGTGTTCTAATGGTTGAGATGGACCTTGATGGTGAAGATGATTTTAAGAAAACTGAAATGAGAATTGAATATACCAAGATGGCCTTTTAATAGCTTTGAAAAGTCGATTTTCCTTTGAGTAATAGAGTGATATTATGTTATGTGATAGCAACATGATTTTCTTATGTGGAACATCAATTTACCTTTATCTCAACATGTCCTTAAGGTGTTAATTCCCATGGTAGTGACCCAAGTGATGAATATCACTCACTTTAATTTTTTATGACTGACCTTATAATGATATATTCAAAAAATGAATTCTAAGCCATGACCTAGATGATGATGACCATGAACACGTGGAGGGATTAGCACTGACTTAAACATGCTAAACAATGACCAAATTGTATTTGAAAATTTGTTTGAAAATTTGGTCTAGGACCTTATTAACTCTAAGGAAAACAAGCAAGCCAAGAGGAAAATACATAGTCAGACTTCCTATAGCTTATATGACCCTAACACACATCTCTATTCAATCCCAGGTAGCCATGAGAGTCTATCTTTATGAATTTTCTAATAGGCCTACCAACAACATGTAAAAACCACGATGCAGTGTCTATTGTCAATGATAGGTTCTCGAAGATGGTAGTACTTGCACCTTGCAAGAAAATTGACTTTACAAAAGACATAACAAAGTTTTTTTTGCACACATATGGGTCAACTTTGGAGCACCAACATACATTGTGTCATACCATGAACCTAAATTCATCAAGAATTTTTGGAAATCACTCTAGATCATGTTAGACACAAGGATTGATATGTCCATAGTCTTTCACCTGCAAAATGATGGGAAAGAAAAAATTGTGAACCAAACTATTGTTTACCCATTGTGCTTGTACAATCATAGGCACACTCACATTTGGGATGACAAACTTTATTTCAATTAGCACAATTACAACATAGCTTAGCACAACTCCACACAATGCATTAGTTTAGAAGTCATTAGGTTTTCAAAATAAAAATTTGGTCACTAGCTAGTGTGTCTAGGTCTATTACTACTCCTTTCAAAAAATTCCATGTTCCGGTCATTGCCATCACTCAGTGGGATGTGTCATAAGTCTTGTTTAGTCAACTTTTTTCTGAACCGATTGTGGCCAATCAGAGATGAAACTTGAGAAACTAGAGGAGGCTTGTGTTCCTTAGATGCCAAAGTACAATAACCTACTTGAGATTTTACACAGGTATTACAGCATGAGAGATACATTCAAATCTTCACAACCTATTTTTCTGATTGTGCAAAGTCTTGTTTTAGTCATCTTTTTGTTGAACTGATTGTGGCCAATCAGAGATGAAACTTGAGAAACTGGAGGAGGTTTGATCTAGCATTGCCCCTGGCATCCACACAGGAAGAATATTCCCATGCTCGATCTGAGGCCAACCCTTACCATCCCTTAATGCACCTGGCCATCCCTTACCTACGAGGCAGGAACTAAACATGATCACCTGAGATGATATATACATAAAATATATTTAGGTCAATTAGATAGACCCCTCGAGTGAGTTACATATGAAGATGGACTTTTATTTAGAGAATTTTATGGAGTTGAGAGGAACACTCATTGTTTGGTCCTTGTATACTCGACATTACTTAATGCATGATCTTTGCATTCCCTTAGCTAGTTTAGTGTGGGTTTACATAGAATTAGAGTGGAGGTAAAGCACCATCTTGATTGGTTGAATAGGATTTGTGAGTTGTGCCATGTCTGAGAGGTCAAGACCGAGGAGTACTTCATATTGTATTGGCCCATTTATTGTGATATCCAAGAACACTTCTATTTTCTGTTCAAGGAGTCACAAACACTCTCATGTTTATTTCAATACTTGGACTAGAGATGCCTAAAACTATATATGCAGGAGGCTCTTAGATTCTATTCTTAGACTATTGGGCCCTCTCCTAGACCAGTGTCCACCCAGATGATCACTTCCTTCTTAGAGGTGGTCCCTTATGCTAGGGGTACCAAGAGACAAATTGATAGCAGAGTTACTTCATCTTCTATATCAGTGAGGCCCATTTTTTCATCCTAGAGACCCCAACGATTATGTTGTTCCATCTCCCACACCAGTGGTCAGACGAGGTCACCAAGGTTGTGATAACGGATAACCTCTTCCAGGAAGAAACATAATATGCAGACCAGATTCTCTTCCATCTCCTCTTCCAGATAGGTTTCTATCCAAATTTTCCTCCATTTTGGTTTTGGATGTTCAGGGAGCTATCCATAGTGGGCCATGCTATGTTCATGCTATTTCTATTATTTATCTTGGTTTATTTCTTCTTGCCTCCTAGATCAGATTTCCGTTGGCAATATAGGTCTTTGTATCTTGTTTTGGCTTAGATCAATACTTTTCTTTACTTTTTGCATCTTACTTTCTTTAGGAGCCATTTTTGTCCTCTCACTTTGTATTAACACTATTGTACTCAATAGTCTCATTGACCGAATTTTGTGTTCATTCGTTGGACATCAATAAAATTATATTACCTTGTCACTAACAAATCATCCCATAGTTTCTCAAAAGTGGGTAATTTTTGAGTACAAATAAATTGAGCAAAGTAATGCCACTATAGTCCAAAGCCATTCAGAGTGATCTGAACTAGCTCACTCTCATAAAAATATTCTCCAATGATAGTGAGATGATCTCTCAAATTTGTGGTCTTCATTAGATAGCTTAGTACAATATCAGTCTTACTCATGTGAGCACTGGTGATTTTGTTCTTGAGAATAATTTTACAAGACAGATTGACACTCTGTTACAACATTACAGGGGCATTAGACAGATTGACACTCTGTTACAACATTACAAGGGCATTAGACTCTACAGTGTGCATTTCCACTTTACCAAGTTGGAAGCGCCCTCCAACATGTGATGCTCTTGGAGACCAAACCTGGCCATTGTTGCAACCCCTAAATTCACACTTAAACAAATATACCATAAACAAAAGAAATCAACTCAGCAAGTTATCCCAGGTGCAGATTGCCTATCTCAAATTCTCAGGCCAATAAAAACCTTCTAGTCATTGTAAAATTATGGGCATCTCACCCAACAACCTATCACGGGTCTGGATCTACCTCACTCAGTAAGGTTCATGCATTACACACATTTAAATCCTTCACAACTCCCTCTCATAGGCATAAGTGCATTCCATACATTGATCTGGAGGGTTTCAATGAATGTACTCTAATACCATGTTAAACTTCAAACCATGGTATGCAGATTCTGCACGCAGAAAAATAACCCTTAACCTAGGTAGCTTAAAACTTGAAAATTTCCATCAAAACTACAAATCTGAGCTATAATAATCTACAAACGTGTACTGCTGGAAATTATGAATATTTGAAACACTCTAAAGAGAATGATCCAGATTTTATGAGCAGAACGAAATGAATACAGATTATTAACAGGTGCTTAACACAAAATAACAGAGATACAGTAAAACTGGTTTTCTATTCAATAACGAAATAAGCTGAAACTGTAAAATGCGGCGGAAACAAGCTTGTTGGAATGGTGGCAGCTTATCTCTGAGAAGAGATGTGACGGCAGTGCGCATTCATAAGAAGAAGGTTACAACGAGGCTCTGAAGGAATTTTTACAATAAGCAATAATGGAAAAAACCCTAGACATCCAAAAACCTAACCCTGGGAGATGATACGCCAAAAGTCATGTGGGCCCCGTTTGGGTAAGCTAGTACATCAACTTCCTGGGGTCGTAACTTTTGCATACGATATTTTTTTTAGGCATGTGATAACCCGTTGGAAAGGTATTGTCGAGGAGATTCATTTTGGGGGCTCAATTATTCCTCTGGATATCATTGAGGAGCTCAATACCGAAAAACCTTCATTTAGGCCCTCAAAATGGCCCTGAAAATAAAAACTACTAAAAATAGTAAATTGCCAAAAATGTCAGAAAGTTGTTTTGAGCCAGTTGGAAAAGGTGGGTGACCACCGATATCCATCTGTATCAATCCTCCCTCTTTAGGAAGCAATGGTCTCCATTGCGTTGAGGTCCCCCATTAGATGAGGAAATTTCTGCTGAATTTGGCCCCGGGTGAGCCACTTGCCTTGGTGTAGGAGCTGCCCTACTTTGACGACTCGATAAAGTTGGATCCTTTGTTATCGAGTGCCCTTGATCTGTCTATCCACAATCTGATCATTGGATTCCTGTTGTATGCAGTTGGGGTTGAGCTCTATTGGTGTCAGTTGTTATGCTACTTCTAAGGTGTCCAATAATGGTGGGAAATAAGGGCGAAGGAGATCCACGTTGAACACTGGGTGCAGGCCAAGGAAATGAGGAATGTTGAGCTCAAAATAATTATCCCCCACGGCCTTGGTGATAGTGTACGGTCCATAACGAAGTGGGAGAAGCTTCTGATGGGGTCCTATAAGGCATTCTTTCTGCAAGTGCAACCAAACTTTGTTGCCCACCTGAAACTTATGCAGCACCCGATGTTGATCATGGAATTGTTTGTACTTGTCATTGGACTTTTGTAGGATATCCTGAACCTGTTGGTGGATGTGCTAGATCCACTCAATGAACCGGGTGACTTTGTCAGCTTCAGTTGGAGCAGGAGATGAGTCAGTCGAAGTGACCGCAAGGGGAAGTGCAACATCTATGGGACCCAATGGTAGGAATCCCAACCCCACTTGAAAGGGGTTGTGGCCGTTTGAGCTATGCAAGGCTCGATTGTATCTATGCTAGACATAGGGAAGGATCGCATCCCATGTGTGAGGGTTCTTTGAATTATACATGTGAAGGATATGCACAATCATTCGATTTAAAACCTCGGTTTGGCCATCTGTCTAGTGGTGGAAGGTCGTGGATTTGGTGAGCTTGGTGTCCAGTAGTGACCAAAGGCTCGACCAGAATGTGATGAGAAATTGACTATCCCAATCTGATACAATGGTTTGTGGGATTCCAAAATGTACCCAAACTTGTTCAAAGAAGAGCTTGGCAGTGGCCTCAGTTGTGATGCTCTTCTTGCAAGAAACCAAAATCGCCATCTTAGAAAAATGATCAACAACCACAAAAACACATTCATTTCCCCGCTTGGTGGATGGGAGGCCCAAAATGTAGTCCATTGAGATGGATTCCCATGGCCTGTCAGGAGTAGGAAGAGGGGTGTACAGGCCCTATTTCTTAGTGGTTGGTTTGGCAATAGCACAGGCAGTGTAGGACCTGATATACTTGTCGACCTCCTATTGAATTTTCGGCCAGTAGAAATGTTTCTGTAGCATCTCCATTATCTTTTCGATGCCAAAGTGTCCTGCCACCCGACTGTAGTGGGCTTCCCAGATCATCTTCGCTCACTCACTTGATGGAACACAAATATGACCCAAATGACATAACAACCCATCTTGAATATGGAAATTATCGACAACTGCATTTGCACCCAACATTTGGTAGGTGGTGGAGAAGTCAGGGTCTGTCTCATAGAGTTGGGGCCATCCATATGTCTCATGGCCGCAAGAGTCTAGCACCGTGGTGAGTGTTGCGACTGGCAGCTTGTTGAGGAAATCAACGACGTGATTGGTGCTTCTTGTTTTATACTTGATGTTGAGGTGGAATTGCTGCAATTATGTGGACCACTTTAGATGGTGGTCATTCTACAGTTTTTCTTGTGTCTGCATGAACTGCAGTGGCTTATGATCAATGTGGATGACTGTCTCCTTTCCAAGAATGTAATGTCTCCACTGGCAGCATGCTTTCACAATGGATTACATTTCTTTGTCATAAGTAGGGTACTTACGAACAATATCGGACAGTGTCTCACTATGATAGACCACGGGGTGGCAGTGCTGAGTGAGAATGGCGCCCACAACAATGTCTGAAGCATATGTCTCAATCTCAAAGGGATGCTGCAGGTCCGGTAGTGAAAGTACTTGGGATGAGCACAAGCCCTGCTTCAAATCATCGAAGTCTTATTGTTGGGACCGACCCTACACAATTTTTTCCTTACCACCACCCCTGTTTATTTGGCTAAGGGCCCATGCAATATGGGATAAACCCAACACGAACCTATGGTAGAAATTAGCAAGTCCCAAGAAGCTCTGAAGCTCAGTGAGTACTATTGGGGCTAGCCAGTCACCAATGACTTGGATCTTGGCTAGATCCACATGTACGCCATGCTGATCAATGATGTAGCCCGGGTAATGGACCCTGCCCATGCCGAAGGAGAATTTTTCTAGGTTGGCGTATAGCTTGTGCTGCCGCAAGGTGTGCAGAACTTGTTGAATATGCTGCAAGTGTTCGGCCCAAGTCTTGCTATAAATTAGAATGTGATCCAAATACACCACTACAAAAGTATTGGTGAATGGTCACAGGATATCGTCCATCATCCTCATGAAAGTGGTTGGAGCATTTGTCAAACCAAAGGGCATGACCAACCATTCAAAAAGTCCTTCCTTTGACTTGAAGGTGGTCTTCCATACATCTGTCTGTTCTATCAGGACCTAGTGGTAGCCAGAATTCAAATCAATCTTACTGAAGTATTTGGCCCCCGTGAGTTTATCAAGGAGGTCATCGATTCGAGGAATCGGGTATCAGTTTCTGACAGTGATTTTATTCAGATCCCAGTAATCAATACAGAGTCGCCAGGTTCCATCTTTCTTCTGTACCAACACGATTGGGCTTCCGCAGGGTGATGAGTTGGGATGGATGTGCCCCTTGTGGAGAAGTTCTTGGATTTGTCGCTTGATCTCCTCATTCTCTAACAAAGAGTGACGATAGACTGTCCCATTGGGAAGTGGTGCGTCGGGGGTCAGATCGATGGGGTGATTGACCTGGCAGTGTAGAGGTACCCCTGTAGGTGAGGAGAAGATATCCGAGTATTCTTCCATGACCTTATCTACTTGCTTTTGTTGTGTGGATAGATCAACCGCAGAGACCTTGGAGGTGGCTGCAATCTTTCACTTGTGCTGAGAGTGGATCACGAAGAAGACAAACTTCTCCATCTACGAGATGACCCTCCTACATTTCTTAGTATAGATCAAGGAAATAGCACTAGGTGGGACTACCTCGGGTATCCTGTACAATTTCCTGTTCAAACTAATAATAACACTAAGAGGCCTAGACTCATATACAACATGACATTTCCATAAATAAGGTTGGCCTAAAAGAACATCACAAACTTCGAGAGGAGCAACATCACACAATACCTCGTCTTTGAAGGGCTTGATGTCGTACGACAGTCGGCACTATTGGCTGACACGGAGATCGCTTCCTTGGCGGAGCCATCCAATGGTGTAGGGTTGTGGGTGTGACATTGTTGACAGGGCCAGCCGCTTGATGACCTCTGCTGAGATGAGGTTCTTCTAGCTACTGCTATCAATGATGAAGTGCAACAGGGTGCCTTTTACCCACATATGTGAATGGAAGAGGCACTCTCCTTTTTCTGGCTCATCTAGTTCACCAGGCTGGAGCTTGGTCATGGTAGCAACGGTGGCACTCGGTTATGCGTTAATGATCCGTCTTCCCCTTTATGGTTCTATCTCGGAGTCATAATCTGCATCTTATTCAGAGGCTTTCACTTCATCCACCAGCGATTGCTTTGAGCAGCATTCAGCAGTGTTATGCCAAGGGCTCTTATGGAAGTTGCACCACTTCCCGGTATCTTTCTTTGTCTTTCCGGTGTCCTTCTTTTCTTGTGGCTTGTACTGGTTTTCTTGATACTTCCCATATTTGCTCTGTCCTTTGTTCAGTGGGTTGGGGCCACCCTTTCCTGGCTTTTGTTGTGAGGGGTTCCCAGGCCCAAATTGCCGCGTCTTTTGTTTGAGCTTCTTCTCGATTTTGACGGCATATCGGTAGGTTGCGCCCAAGGATGAGATGTCAAGAAATTCCATTTTGGTCTGGATGTATCTATGCAGAGCACCGTGATACTTGAGCACCAGATGTCGCTCTGAATATTTGATACCCAACTTGGTGCGCAAGGTATGGAAGATATTTGTGAAATCTGGCACTGCTTGGTCTCTTTCTTGCCGCGGTGTGGTCCATTTGGTATATAGGTCGTCATAACTTCCAACAGGGTAGTATTGTTCCTTAATAACATCCTTGAAGGATTCCCAGGTGGCCATGACTGAAAATAATGAGGTTTCCTCTGTTTCATTTTGCTCACAGAAAGTTTCCCACCAATCTTTGACATGGGGAACAGCTTTGAGGAGCGCAAAAGTAATCTTTTATCTATCCGAAAATTTATGAACAGAAAAATACCCTTCTAGTAGATTCAAACACTTGTCTACAACATCTGCGTCTATCTGACCTTCAAATATAGGAATATCAAAGTTTATTTGTACCTTGAAGGAGGCGGCACCTCCGTTCGAAGAAGATGCGTCCCCTGTTGATAGTCGCCGAAGGATTTGCGCGAAACTATCCATCATCTCGTTCCTCTGTTGCGTGAGGGATTCCTCAATCAACAGTTTGAAAGGATCTCTTGTACCATCATCTTTCTTTTCTCCTGCCATGGGAGGTCGCTTGGGTGTGCGAGAGCTTTTGTCCTCAAGAAAAACAAGCTCGAGACCCAACTCTTTGTACTCTGACCTCGTTGGGGACATGCATTAAGACGATAAGGAGCAGACCGCTCTGATACCACTGATCCAGATTTTATGAGCAGAATTAAATGAATACATATTATTAATAGGTGCTTAACACAAAATAACAGAGATACAGTAAAACTGGTTTTCTATTCAATAACGAAATAAGTTGAAACTGTAAAATGCAGCGGAAACAAGCTTGTTGGAATGGTGGCGGCTTATCTCTGAGAAGAGATGTGACGGCAGCGCGCATTCGTAAGAAGCGGGTTACAATGAGGCTCTGAAGGAATTTTTAAAATAAGCAAGAATGCCAAAAACCCTAGACATCCAAAAACCTAACCCTAGGAGATGAAGCACCAAAAGTCATGTGGGCCCCGTTTGGGTAAGCTAGTACATCAACTTCCCGGGGTCATAACTTTTGCATACGATCTCTGTTTTAGGAGTGTGATAGCCCGTTGGAAAGGTATCGTTGAGGAGATTAATTTTGGGGGATCAATAATGCCTTCAACTATAATTGAGGATCTCGATACCGAAAAACCTTCATTTAGGCCCTCAAAATGGCCCTAGAAGTAAAAACTGCTAAAAATAGTAAATTGCCAAAAATGTCAGAAAGTTGTTTTGAGCCAGTTGGAAAAGGTGGGTGGCCACCGATACCCATATGGATCAGAGAAACACTTAAAAATACATCTTTATTCTATTTCAAACTGCAAAGAAGAAAATTACAATGCATAAGCTCAAAACTAAAACTCTCCAACTAATATATTGGTGCATATTTCATCTTCTTTATATCTTGGTAAGATAGGGAAATGCAATGTATCCAAGCACATGCATGAAGTGACCCTAACTGACATAGTCAAACATAACCAAATCATCTCAACTAGTGTGCCCCATTACATAGAAATATTTGTCAGGGATACTGTGCTTCCTACTGGAGATAAACAACAACATTCAAACCTATTGGTGCCTCCTATAGATCTATGCAGATTAGAAAGTCACATGTCATGCCCTATCTGTCATACGGATCCACACCCTTCTTTAAAGATAGTACTAAGTAAATGCATGCTACAACTGATAAAGCAAACTCTAGTTAACTAGAATGCTAAATCTAAACAACAGTTTTAAATCTAGGAAAAGGATGATACTAGTGCATACATGCATCCTCACTTTCTCACTGTCTATCACTGCAACACACTTCCCAAAGAAGACTAGTGTTTCACCATCACTATGCTCTCTCTTTGTTACGCACAAGAAACTAAGAAGACAGATCTGATGTGCCATCAAGGATCTACTATGTATGTTGGTTGCACCCAATTGTAGGAGAATGATAACCTAGTATCCAGGTAAACTCTATCAATCCAGGTTCAACTTTTTTTCGTCTCCCTCTTGGGCCTTTATTTTTACTTTTTTGGGCAGCCAGTGGGATTTTAATCCCACTATACATTCGTCCTCTAGGATTATGCTTTTGTATATATTACTACTACATTCTACTTTTATTGTTTATTTCTTATTCTTATCATTTTTGGTTGTGCATAGAGGTTTTGTCCACCTACATAGATATTGTATTTATGGGTGTTATGGGTGACATACTAACAATAGATTCCATACTTTTATACAACCGTGTACTTTTTTGTAACTTGTTGGCACTCCATAGACTTTTAGTAACTATATCAAGTAGGATGAATGGTTATGTGAGTTTTTTTTCTCCAAGTAAAAACATATTCAGATGGATGGTGGTTGAACCCGCAACCACAATAGCAGTTGGTAACCCAACTAGACCTATTTTGACTTGAACCTCGGTGAGACTAGAAAGGGAGAACTCATAGAGAACTCCCCCTTGAAACAGTATGTTTTAACTGGTTGAGCTAGCCTACTAAGCTAATGGTTATATGAGTTTTATGACTATGACACAATGTTATAAATAAAATTGTGGTCTTATCTTCAGTTGCAGATGGTTTATAGTTGAAAAAGATACCACGCTCTTTTGTCCAGGATGAAATGATGGGTTGGTAGCCATAGTGGCCAAATTTTGAGATAACAGTGAGTTATCATGGTTATTGCATTGGGGCAAGAAGTCCAATACTCTTTAGCACAAGAAGCACATGCACATATTGAATTGAAATTCCCTGCAATAGAACAAAGATGATCAGTGAACATCATCCTTCAACATTCAAAATACATCAAACACTACATTAGAAAGTGTTTTCATCGGTATTAATTTATGTTGCATTAATAGCACTTGAGTTAGGATTTTCCAAGACACGGTCCTTTTCCAAGTATTTACTATTGAAATATGTGATCCATAAATAGTAGGTCTATGGTCCATCTATCTCATCAATATCGATACTCTACAGAAATAAACAATGTTTCTCTGCAACCTTTGTTTAGATTTGGGGTTTGAATTTGGTTCACTTGATATTTCCTGGAATGAAGGCTTTGTTTCCTTCTTTTGTTTAAGAATTCACTGGTTTGTTTGCACTGCTAACTGAAGGTGCCCACATAGCATTTTCATTATGCAAACAAAGTCCAAACTCCATTTAATTCAACTAATACGTTTACATATGTTCTACCAATCTACAATAACTTCTCACTTTTGCCTGGATTCATAATTACAAGAGATCTGAAACAACTATTTGATAGAACGCACAATCGTTGTAAGTGTCATTTTAGCACACACACATCCAGAGGGGTTGTTGTTGGATTACTGAGAGGGGGGGTGAATCAGTAATAGTGTAATTATAATCCTTTTTCTTCAAATGTTATATCAATGTAGAATTATTATCCAATAATGAGCAGTAAGAAATAAACAATCACACACATACACAGTACACCAGTGTTTTATGTGGAAACCCAAATCGAAAGAAAACCACGAAATGATTTTTCTTATATGTCTTGAAGAATTACATTCATTGGAAGCACCAACTTCCTTTGTTTTCCAGCTGCAACTGGAAGGAGGCTCCAACCCCCTAGTTTTCCAGGCTACAACCTGAGGGAAGATCCAACTCTCCAATTCTCTAGCTACAACCAGAAGGAGGCTACAACCCCCAATGTTCTATGGCTACAACTAGAAGGTGGCTACAACCACCTGTCCTTGCCCCATCCTTCCACCTTGAAGTAGAAGTAGAATGATGAAACCACTATCACACTATCACTGTGCGATATGCCGCTGTAAACATGTACCAATAAATCTGAACCATGCATCAACCATGCATCAACCTGTACCTCAACCTATAATCAACCTGTACCATAAACAAGTGCATCAACCATGCACCAACCTGTAATAAACCTGTACCATAAACAAGTGCATCCAAACATGTACCAAGTATGTACCAATCATTTGTCAAATACTCATCAATATGTACCAACATCATCAACTATACACCTCATGTATGTGCACCAACTCATCAACTACTTGTCTCAACCATGTACTCAACATGTACCACAACCAAAATCCCTCATCAATTTCATCATCCAAATCTGA
>ML789870.1:180741-195293 GCA_009831015.1 Picea engelmannii | reverse complement strand
TCTTACTCCACAAAGCATCTTCCCGTGAGGGATTTCACCATAAGGGGACCACTTTGGAGTTCATCCATATTTACTTCTTATCAACCATGAAAAAACAATAATGAGTCATATTTACATCAAAAAATATTGGGTCCATTACCCAAGCCTTTTTTCTATGAGGCTTTCTTCAAGGGTTGACATCAATGACAACCAACCTTAATCAACAGTTGTTGTAGGTTGCTCACCACCTTTTGAACCGAGGGAAGTTCACCACATTTTGTACAGAGGTGAATGGTTGAGGTTAAATATCAGCGTTTACATCTCAATAACTACTAGTGAATTAATAGATAGTGAATGGTATAATGGGAACCAACCAATAATGTAGGCAATGGGGACAATTGCTATGATTAGGCCGACCATACCCTTAAATTGATTTAGTGTTGGAATTCAACAGTCAAACAATCTCTAACATTGTTTGTTGCTTCCACACATATGAGTATACATATCTTCTTATTCAATGGAGGGGGTTTAACTCACCAGCTATTGAATAAATGACAATTTTAAGTGCCCAATTGATTCAATGCTTGGGGATTTAGGAAATGAAATCCAACGCATACACTGAAGACATTGGTTGTAGTATATGAATCAATAGACCAAACAATTAGTCCTTTTAGTGATAATGCCAATCGATGTTGTAACTATGGAATGTAATCCACGATTCCACAAATCAACAATTATGGTTCCAGTTCAATAACAAGTGAATAGAACAGAGTGTGAATCACTATGGTACATAGCAACAAAATTCTCAATTTCCTTAATGTTGGGAGTTAAAACGAACTGAAGAGAGTTCTAATACAAGAACACGATATCAAGCTCAAGAAGACCTTCACTGATTGAAAATTTGATCTATCTACAAGACAATAATGTCTCCCAGTGTGCATCATCCAATCTCAGATATTCAAGGAAGAAAATTCATGGCAGTATAGATTTTGTTTTCAAGGAAAATTGCAACTATCCAAAAACAAGCACAAGGGCTACCCATTAACATAGGAATAATTCCATGGTTTACATTTAAATTCTATGAAGATAAGAGAAATGTTTGAGTAATAATAGCTTCAAGAAGATTTTTTGACAATTCATGTAATAAGCCAAGATATACTTTAATGGTGATCATCAACAACAAATTTAAGCTGAAGGGCATAAAAGAAATGGAGTTTTACTCTGAAAAGAAAACAGAGTATATATTTCATAGCTCCACTAAGGAAAGAGTTACAAATATCTCAACTATTGAATTGTTGACATTGACAAATTACATGATGTACCTTTGTTTCAGACAGATGAAATTGATACATGAGAAAGTCTATGCCAAATCTTGTCTCTTTTCCAAAAGCATAATCCATTGAGGGAAATAGTAGTAAAGCTGTTGAAGATGAGATCAATGTTAAATTACAAGGGAGGAGTCTTTTGGTGTGATGCATATTGTGGTTGCTTGTCTTGAGCTAAATAAGTCTTCTAGAGGCATCATTGTCTTATTTAGTAGTAACGATGGTGTTAAAATGTGTTCTCTAGAGATGGATAACAAATTCCTTGACTCTTTAAGTCAGAGGGACCAAGATAGGGAGATATTAGAAGCCCATGTACAGAACATCCATTAGTGATTGATTCAATGAGAATGTGGCATTGTGATCAATCCACAAACATAAAAACAACCATGTCAAGGGGGAAACCAGCAGCAATCTGTGTTGCAATTGGGAAAGATGGACCCTTGAGTTTATCTTGGCATGATATACAATGTGAAAATATTTAGAATCTATAGTATCTCTTATCTGCACGGCCAGTATCGTGGACACCATGAGATTATTAATTTAAGAAATGTAAAATATTTCTTATTTAGAATTTTTAGATAATCATTGTTTTTCCTTGCAAACTTTAGGATTGTCACACCATTTGACTGATATCTCAATGGACAGTGCCTTTACAAATTCAACCAAATTTACAAACTTCAATGTGATTCTTTTCTAAAATAGGTACGAACAATTGTTTCTTGAACTTGATCATTTTTTTTTAATTTGAATGTCCTTTTCCTTTAATTCTTGATTTGTCTATATTTTTAACTTTTAGTCTTGAAGTTTTTGTGTCCATATTTGAATTTCTTGGAAAACATGTTGAATACTTTTGGAAGTTTGCAGTTTCATAAGGCCACTTCTCTCAATGTTTTCAGCAATCTTACTGGACTAGACAGCCGCTCATCCAATTTTTGTATGTAAACCTGAGGGTTAGGGTTGGTTGTTGCCTTGAGTTAGGAAACTATTACTCACATATGATATATCTAGGAAATACTCTATATTCTTGGATCCATTATTAGAGCACAACCATGTTTCACCATTTTTCTTTGAAGTTGCACATTTATATTAGTAGAAAAACAAATTTACAAATACATAAATGCATCTTCCCATACCAAATACACTAGCTCAAAAAACATTATTCTCCTAATAATTGGAAAAATCTAAATTAATCCCAACATCAGCACCATTATCCTCAGCAATGAAAATGAAAATGAAAATCCCCACTCCCCAAGTCTATCGTTGTTATATTCATCAATTAGGAATAGAATGGAACAAATTAAACTCCCAGAAAAAATATGCTAGACTTGGGATCATATTATAGTCAGCTAATGCAACCATTATACAAAAACTCATCAAATATTGGCTAGAAATGTAGTAATAAATTTAGGAAAACAATTGATAACTTGGAGCAGAATACATTTTTTTCATTGGAAAAACTATAATTTTATTCATATTAAGATAGAATTACATTTATGCATTTAATCATTTCTGTCAAGTTCAAAAAAGAGAGGGAAATAAATACTTCCCGTCTGGAATTTTCTTGATAGTATAGAATATTACAAATGTTGGATTCCACAAGGGAGCAAAAAACTAGTCTCAGAACAACACTCAGAGTTCTAAACTTAGATTTATCAAAAAGTTTTTAACAATTTTCCATATAGATAATAAAAATAAACAAGTAACTCTCCTAAATCCCCATTACATCAATATGAATATATACTCCTCCATCTAGAATAAGCTCAAAACAAAGTGGGATGAAAATATGCAAAGTGTTGGCTATCCTTAAGCTCTTGAACATGCCACTGTCCATTCTCCAACTGTAGACTAGGCTTTGAAAGTCCATCTGATTTTCCATTTATTTCCATGTACATGTGATGAAAAGAGGTTGAGTTAAAACACCTGAATTTCATCAAATATTGTCCTAGAAATGTAGTAATAAATAACAAGTAATACAAATTATGTGAAAAAAGCTTAGTGAACAAAATCATACCTTCTCTTGCCAAAATAAATTGAAGTAGGAAATTTCAAAATTAGTTCTAAAATATAGAGATCACAACTAAGATCAGACGAGTTTCCTAACATATGGTTGGAGAGGATTCACCTTGTGTCATTTTCCTCTAATTTCTAATGTATGGGGATGAACACAACTTTTGCACATGATGCTCTTCTCTCGTCTTTTGCCAATATGTCCGAAAGAAATCATTAATATGTAAGTAATAAAATATGTTTATAAAGTGAAGAAACATACATAAACTATCAAATTCTCACCCTTTTTCCATTGTGAATAAAATAGAAGTCTTCCTCAAGGCTCAATTCCTCTTCGAATTCAAGGTGTCTTCTAGTTTTCAAACAAATTACAGTTTTCTTCCATGTACAATGTTTTGAAATGTGCACCATCCTTCAAAACATCAATGTATATTAGAGGAGAATGAGTTCCATCGTCATTGTCTTTCTCTTTTGGCATCCAAATCCAATCCATGTTCTCCCTTATCTGCCTAAAACGCCGAAACTTAAAAGAAACATAGAGAGTTTGTCTCGGTATTGAATATCTACAGGTTAAAGAGAATGAAAAAATAGTTAGAAAGTGATGTCAAACATTGTGAAATACAAAGAAAAGGAAAAAACAAAATTGTAAAACATTACCTAAAATGAAGTGTCTCTACACTCAACACACATTTTAATTGCTCTCCATTCACAAGATGTAATATTGTATTCCATCCAGAGTAAAATAAGTTGGATAATAACATGTCAGAGGGGTTTGTGCAAGAATATGTATTCTTATTCATTCGAATAGAGTCCTCTTCCTTGAACACTTGAACAAAAACCAAAAATGGTAAGTTCATACCAAGATCATCACATGCACCACCCTTCTCCCACATACCAAATTGAATTTCAAGAACTAATTTTGAATGTATGCAATCAATTAATGTTGGATTAGAATTTGGTAAGCCAATTTAATGAAGTGTAGGTAACTTGGCTTCTTCAATTCGTCCAACCCTTTTACTACTTGGAAGAAAGTAGTCATACTTATAAAACCAAACCCCCTCTTCCCTCAATGACATGGAATTCTTTCCCTCATAGAGTATCTCTCCTATTTGCAAATGGAAAACACGTAAAATATTGGTAATACTCTCCACAGGTTGCCATTCTTCAAAATCAGAAATGCACAAAGCTACACATAAAAAATATAAACCACATTAAGTATCCATCTAAGCTAGGGCATTCATGTTTTAATACTCAAATCCCAAATTAAAAAAAGGAAAAAAAAAATCAATGCTTACAAAATGACGAGCCCTTACAATTTAGTCCAATTTGAGTAAAATTTTCTTGTTTGGAAACAAAATCTTTTTGTATGTCCTTGCAATCATACACATGAGCTATAAGCACCTTATCCACCTTTTCACCCTGTTGGCTCCGCTTAAATGCCCTTACTACACCTTTCCAATGACATTTTAAATCGTCTATTCTTTTTTTTACCCAAATTCGATTCCTTGATGGTTGCAAAGTAACCCAAGATCCAATGGACACCCGTAACGTGTTCCACTTAACCATTTCATCCTTTTCATTCTCAACTATAATAGTTTCCATCTTTCCTGAAGATCTACGATTGCCCATTTCACTGCAAGAAAAATACTAAGGATCCATAGGAAAAAGTTAACAAGAAATTCAATTCAACAACATTTCAAATTAACTAAAATGGAATTCCTATATTGTCTTTTAGGGGATTGTTGTATGGGAATCAAATAAAATCATCAACAATTGAATTAAACACTATTATAGCAATGCTACATTGAACAACAATGTAAACAACATAATTGAACAAGAAGGATAGTTTGTTACTCTGTAGTATCATGATATTCATTCTTGCTACATTTCTTTCAACATTGAAATCAACTCTTGAAAAATTGTTTTATTCTTATCAAGCCACCTTCAATAGAAAAAATTTAAGCGAAAATTTCAAAACACTTCTCAAGAATCCTTTCCCCTTACATCCATTAATGTATAAATATGCCTAAGCATCAAAGGTTGTTCCACATTGAAAACCATCATAGAAGGAAAATGAAATCTCCTTATAAATGAAGTAGCATCTTATACCTCCTGAACAAGTGGAAGTAATGAGTGAGAGAAATTCATCATTTTCTTTGCAGTGAACACAACAACAAGGATCGTGAATCCCCCTATCATTTAGGTTTGTTTCTTGGGGATTTTAGAAAGGTTAGGTTGAAATACCTAAGCCAAAAATAGGAGCTACAAGACCTCTGTAATCAACAAACACTTCCTAGAAAATCCTAACATCCTTAGTGGGAGTAGGGTTAGAGGGTGCGTTGTATTGACGACTGTGCATTTATAGAAGGACTTCCTCCTTGCTAGTGAGTAGGATAGTGTGATCGGTAGGAATACCTTGGTTTGGATACTGACCCATCTATGGTGGGGTTGGATGCATCTCCTATTAGGTGTTCATCACCCCTTGGTGTGGAATAGGGTCTTGTAGTACGGTAGGGGGTGGTTGTTGTACATATTTTTGTGGGGCCTGCTAGGGGGAAGGCGGTGTTGGGGGATGTGGTCCACTTCCAGACTCTTTCATCCATTTGAAGTCAGCAATTTGAGGGCAATGGTGAGTATAATTACCATACTCGCCACAAAGGGCACAAGGGAAATTTGTCCGAAGATTTTTGGTGTTCTTCCCTTGGCGTTTGTTGTTATTCCCCCCCTAGGGGTTCTGGTTCCCCTGATTCTGGTTGCTCCCAGCAGGTTGGCTCTGCTGGGGGTGGTTCTGGTTTCCTCCTGGTTCAGGATTATTACTGTTTCGATTTTTTCCTTTCTTTTTGGCATTGTTTGACTGATGGGTCAGATTAGCCATATTCAACTGTTCAAAATTTTGATATTGCTAAATGGGAGAGGGCTGAACAAAATTAACCCCAGCATGTGGTTGTCCTTGTGGAGAAACAATGGGTTGGGGAGGACTAGGAAATGGAAATTACAGATTATTCTGTGGAAATGATATGTAGGGTGCATAGGAAGGTGAGGCTTTTTCACTAGTGCTTAGGGTGTAAGCAGAGGTAGAGGGGGTACCAAAACTTGGTTGGGCCCTTGGGCGTACTGTGGATGTCGGCAGTGGTCCGCTGATGGGTGGAGGAAATTTCATGGGGTATGGTTCTTGATAAGAGGGAGGAGCATAATAAGGGGGTCCACCATATGTCGGTGGATATTGAGGTATTCCATACATAGGTGGTTGGTGGAGGTGTGAATTGTGGTGTGTAGTGGTACCAATAAATCCATCTGTTGAGTGAGACATCCCAGCTTTGTCTTGGCCAAATGGCATGGGTCTCGGGGCATCAGGTAGTACTGTATATAAATATCCTGACAGTGAATAAATGAGTTTGAACTATTGGGCCTTGTTGATGGCTTCTTCTTCTGATTGGGGGAAGGTGGTGGCCACATCTTTGGTAAGGAGGGAAACAAGTGACTTGAGAAACCAATTAAGGCATTGTTGTTTAGTGGCTTCTGCTTTGCATATACTATGTCATCGACGCCATTCGTGAATGTGGTCGATGATGTGTGTAGCAGAGGTTTGTTTAAACTCTAATAGTAGTTCGAGACCGTTGTCATGACGGATTGGGAGTTGAAAGAAGGTAAAAAATGATTTGGCCAAAGATTCAAAGGTCGTATGGGACCCCGATTTTTCTTCTACATACCATTTGGTTGATGGGCCAGTGAGTGTGCATTGAAATAACCTCAATCAAATAGAGTCGTCCATGGTGTTGTTTGAAGAGCACAACAAGTGGAAGGTCATGATATGGTTGGTTGGATCGTCTCCTTCTTTTCCTTCAAACTTGGGAATGTCTAAAGGGAGTTTGGTAGGCATGGTGGTCCATGTGGGGTAATGCAAAAATGGATAGTTGGTGAGCCTAGTCAGATCCGGTATGTTGAGGGAAGCCAAGTATGGAATCTGGGGTTGTGGTGGAATATTAGTTCCAACCATGGTGGGAATGTTTTGTGTGCCTGACCCGTGAGGGGGGCAAGGTGGGTTTGTGCTTCATCTTGGGGAAGAAGTGTGCCCTCTGCTTCCTTGTATAGGAAAGTGGGTGGTTGGTTGATCTTGGGAAGTGGACCCAAGTAAAGTGGAACCAAGCAAAGCAGATCCTAAGATAGTATCACTCACAGAAGTGTGAGAAGGTGGAGCTGATGAGTTGGCAAGACTAGGAACCCCCCCTAGAATGGGAGGGAGATTTAGCAAGCGTCTAGAATGACGGAGATTATGTGGGTCCCTTATGATGTCCGACTAGCAAAGTGGATGTGTGCGAATGGTGATGAGAGAAGATAAATGAACAAGAGCCTTTATAATTTTTGGACTTTCATAATATAATTCACAATCACATGCAATAACAAGAGCATCATGCATAAATAAATTGATACATAAGCATATATGTGGGTAGGTGGTTTTTTTCTGTGTGGGAGAACAAAGAAAAACAAATGCTTGTGTCCTAAAAGATGTAATGTCCTTCCTCTCAAATAGAATTGGACCTTCCAATAGCACTCAACAGTGGGGTCTGAAGCCATTGGAAGAGGAAATAGTGAAGGATGAAGTAATCAGTTATAATGAGGGGTAAAGGGTGCATATCCCGAAAGAGTTGGCGATATTTTCCAATAGCCATACAAAATCTGATCAAGGTGAAATTGTAGCCCACAATTTCCACCTAGGTAGATGTCCTAAAATGTGGTCACTAGGTACCTCGGTCAAAGTGTGGCATTTAGATTTTCAGCCTCAGAAATGGTTCACGGGTTGGATCCCATCCAAGAGGTGGGTGCCTCAAGGGGGGATGCACAGAACAACTGGACCTTGGCCTTCGACCCTTCACGAGTATATCCCTGCCTTATGGTGTTAGGAACACTTGACTTGGAGGATTTTAAAGTTCCCTATTTGACAACTTCTAATGTTTGAAGATGTGAGAACCAGATAATGGGGAGTTATTTGGATGCTTATCCTCGAGATTCTACCTAGACTAAAAAATTTCTTTTGGCACCTCCTATGGAGGAAACTTAGTGAGTTTTTAGAAAAATTCTAGATGTGGTTGTTTGTGATATTGGGGGTGTGAGCCAATCTCGTTGAAATTAAGTGGGAGTGGATAGTTTCGTCAAGAGACAAAAACTATGTGAGTGAATAGTGACTTTATGTGTGAACAAGTGAAAGTGTGCCAATTTGTTTTTAATAAATTAGGTGTCACCTTGCTGCATGTGGACTTTGTGTGGTCCTTACAAGTCTTAATTACCAACTTTAACTAAATGTCATTGGTACAACCTTGCAGAATTGTAAAGTCCCTAGGAAACTAGCATGTGGACATGTGGGTCCTTACTAATCCTTTTAACTCCCTAGTGTGATTTAATCTAGGAAAGCTTCAAAAATATCTTAGATTGTGCACATGCGGGCATGTATGGGCCCATTACAAAACCTTTAAACTTCCCTAGTGGTTTAATCTAAGAAAGTAAATTTCAACACTATCCTATCTTTGTAGCACGTGGGCATGTATGGGCCCTTACAATCTTAAAATGTGTTTGAAAAATGAACTAAGAGGAGTCCCGAGGGGGGGTTTTCTCCTCTCCTAAAGATTTTTTCTTTTTAAGGGAGATGAAATTTTCCCTCAATCTCTTTCTAATTCTCAAGATCGCTTTGGGGCGCGAGAGAAGAGCATACTCAACAATTGATATCCATTTTTTGGTCCCAATGCAAATTTTATATGTGATATAAAATGATTCCAACTTAAAATTTAATCAAAGCAAGCCATCCATGTGGAAACATGAAAGCAAAAGAGGAAAAATAATGATTTTAACCCCCTAAGTGCCTATGTTTTGACTATCCCTTCATGTGGAGAGGGAATCTAAGTGTGGTGCATATTACAATTTGCATAAAATCAAGCTTAAGAAGGCTATGGGCCCTCCAAAAATCACAAAAACCCTTACAATGTGTGAATTTCTGAGCAGATGCACGGGTCACAGAGTAGACAAAGGCACATGTGGTGCCAATGTACAATTAAAAAATTACCCTTTGGTGCAGGTGTGCAAAATGCACTGAGCAAAACAATGGGTTGAGCGCACGTGTGTTGAAGACACACCTGTGGGTCAAAAAACCCGCGCACTTCTGTTACATGGCCATGAAGAAAATTTTGGATGAAATTCTCTTAGCTCAGCTTTGAATTTGGCTTTTTACAAGTTGGCTTGGGCCGGTTATGGTTCCTGCAAGTTAAATAAACAAAAAGAAGAGCTAAAATAACCCAAATGGGGGGGGAAATTGATACCTTTCCCCAGTGGAGTCTCCAATCTGTTGTGTCCCTTTTGTCACCTGAATGAGAAAAATAGGGATGCTTACAAGCCCAATTGGGTTAGCTAGGCAAGACAATAGTGAATGAAAGAGTTAGATACATCAAGAATAAAGAATAAACAAAGAACTAAGCTAAGAACAATAAAAGAAACTAAACTAGAGTGCATAAGAACATTAAAATCGAAAATAAACAACGCGCATGCCACCAATGGATAGGATTGTATTAGTGGAAAAACACCAAAGAGAAAGGGAGATATATGGGTCCCCTCTTCCTCCAAGGGAGGGCTCTTGGACCCCCAAATATTGAGCTCTTCTTACAAGTAACAAACTAGAATGATATGGTGAAGAGAATCCAAAGCACATTCACTCAAGAGGCGATATGAATGGTTAAATGAAATGGTGTTTGTATACTCTTGATGAGAAAAGAGGATTATCCAAGAGAATATAAGCAACATAACAATACAAATGAATTCCTTAGAAATATAGTGCGCCCATGGCTTCCTTTTATAGCATAGTTGTGAGGCATTATGCAACCAGTTCTTAGTGTGAACAAGGGGCTCTTTAGGGCACCCTTAGGTCTTTGACCAGCCCCCCAGTCAGATTCAGCCGAGATTTGGGTGTCAAATCGACTTGGAAGCTAAACCAGAAGTGGGTGGAAGGCCGACCAATATCATAAATGCGTCGTTCTGAGGGGTGCGCGGTTTTTTGCATCCACAGTCGCGCATCGTGTGCATGTGCGTTTTTTTTGAGTTTCTAGATGGCACATGTGTGTGCGCTCCCTGTGTAATCTTAGCACATGATTTTTATAACTAGTTATATAGTTTTGGACCTTTTGGAAATGTAGTTTTGGTCCATGAGTGAACTAATGGGTGTTTTGAAGATGTTGGATTCCTGTAACCATTTGCAGACGAAATTCTGGTGATAACAACTAGAAAGAACAACAAGGAACAATAATTTCATAAATTGATTATAGAGGAAGTAGTGATAGGTCTTGAATTAGAAAACAATAGGTAAGATACTGATGAAATAGGGCTTTAAAAAGGTAGGATATGGCTTGAAACTGGCTAGAAATAAGTTATAAAACCACAGTCTATAATATTTGGAGATGACTCAGGTACTTTTTTACATCAGCGGGATCAACAAAGCCTTCAGACTCTCCTAAAGTAATTTTTTTCATACTTCTATTTGGTAGCAATGATGAGTTTGTGATAGTAGGCACATCCCTTGGCCAAATCTAGTTATTTATCTTAGCAACAAGAGAAATGATAACAGTTAGTGTTTAGGGGGAAAAAAGCTTTAAAGGAGTTTTGTTGTGCCAAGCCTAATGGTATTATCTTGTAGGACCAACTTGGAAGCCAAATGGAGTGAACATTACATAATTTATGGAAAATAGTTCCTCATTTGTTCCAGTTGCACCAAATCCTTTGCCTCAAGATACTTCTTTGCCACTACCTAGACCATTCCCTATTTCCATCGATAGTACAAGTGGCCATAAAGCATACATGAATGTAGTATTTCAAGAGACCAAGATGAGATAAAATGTAACTGCGGGTCTTAAAAAGGTAACACACTAAGAGATGACATGATGACAAAGAATCGCCTAGAAGGGAAGAATGCTCCATGATTAGCTTGCTCCTTTCTATTGCATTGGAGCCCGATAACTTTAATGACTTTACTGTACAAAAATCATCTCAGGATAACTATTTATGAGTTTGAACTCGTAACCTCTTGGAGGAATATTAAAGGAGGCCCTATAATACTAGCGCAGTTATAGGAAGAACTCAAGTAAGTTCAATAAATATGTTTGTCTAAACTAGTGCACCTAATCCATGGGGATGGACACCCTAGTAAACATGTGTAATATCCCTAGGTTTTTAGGTCTTTGGAAAGGGGGTTAGGTCCACCGCAAACAACCAAATTTAGTCAGTCTTCCACCAAGTAATTTCATCTGCAAACAGTAAGCAAATGTATTCAACCAATTCTAGGGCAAAACCAATGCTTAGGTACCATAACATCATCAAAATTATACAATATTTGATATCAGTTGTTAGAACCCTATATAATAGGGGATCAGTCTTCTGACTAATATATATCTATATCAGGCACTACGCGTTTGCTCACGATGCTCGGCAAAGGCGGTAGAAACGCCCGACACTGACCAAGCATAAGATGGAGGCTTGCGTGCGAACTTCAAAGCGAGTTTGGTACATTGTTTTTAGCAAAATTGGGAATTGGTTTGAAAGGAAAAAAATTGTTGTTCTTGTGGGTAAATGTAATATTGGACTTATCAACCTAAGTCAGGGTTTTATAATCTAAGTTTGGAAAATTTATCAAAAAATGGCCCCTCGACCATTGCCTTTGTGCCTAGTTTTGTAAAAATTAACATAATTTTTAGCAAAAACTATTGGCCTAGGGCCAACTTCCTAATACTCAACACCAAGGGATATGTGCCATTTCATGCACCAAGAGCCAACACACAAGCCAAAGCCAGCGCCAACACCTAAGTCCAAAGCCCAAGCCTCGGGCTCACTTCATCGATACAGAATGTAACTGCTGGCATATATAAACGCCAAACGGTGAGTCTACCACATGCATGTGGGATATCACCCGCAGAGAATAAAAAACATACAAAACACAAGTTTTAAACCATGCGCCAGGTGTTGAATCAGTTTAAAAGTGTCGAACGCGAGGAAGCACGCAGGCAAAGAGGGTCATGAGATGTCAAGGGATGCCATCGGGCCACATCCGGTTAAACTCTAAAATCGTTAATGTGCATACGGGGGTTTGGCGCCAAGCAGAGTTGAAACTCCACACACAGACAATCTCCAGCCACAGCAGAGGAAGAAATGCTGAGGTTGAAAGTTGGGGTTTTCATTCCCACTCACTGTTCCTTTTCTCAATTGTTGGACGCGCACAGAAGTGAACGCTCTCCAAGACTCTCCTTGTTACTGCATTTGGAGCAGTTTGCCATGTTATCTCAACATCTCTACTTGGAATTACTGCTTGAACTATGGAAACTACCTTTACCAGGGAGGAAACAGTATACCCACTTGCATCTTTGTTTCTAATCATTCTTGGTGCTTGTTACGTTCTATCGTTTATCATTGGAAAAGGAGGTTACAGACATTCCCACAACCACCAGACCTAATAAAGAGGGCGATGAATCAACAACCTTCAGCTTCAGACTGTATGAGAAGGGTTGCTCGCAATGAACTTTGTGATGATGTTTGTTGCTAGTGGCATCAACATCGGCGGACTTGTGGTAGGGATATTCCCACGGATACTCTTGTTATTATTGTTGACGAGGATAATGAGATAGAACCAGATGGTGATGATGAAAACATAGAAAGTGATTCTAGTTCTAATGAAAAACAAGTTTCCTTATCCAAGCAAATGGTGGATCAGAGACAAAATGCTTAGCCACTGAATTCCCTATCTGTAGAGCTTTCTAACGACGATGATGATTGCCAAGTTGTATGTGAACCTTTTAGCCAGCGCTGATGAAGCCTCCAAGGAGCAGCGAGAGGATGAACTTTGCAGTATATGTCGGGAGGAATACAAAGACAATGAAGAACAGGGTATTCTAGACTATGGCCATAAACACCATTCGGATTGCATCAGAAAATGGTTATCATTGAAAAACCTATGCCCTATTTGCAAGAAAACAACTTTGAATGTATAAAGCATGTAAGGTAATGCAAGCACAGATTGAAATACATAATTCCTTGGAAGGCAAAATGACACAAAGCTCAAGCCACCTGTTGATGAAGGACTTACGGATATTCTTGTTGAATTTGGGTTTTAAGCAGATGTTGCTCGAAAAGGCATTAAGAGCCACAGGTGGTATTATTGAGAGAGTAGCTGAGTGGATCTTTTCTCAGCCACAAGATTCTATTGACATGAACTTTGATGCCAGTTCTAATAGTGATCCTAGCACATGTGATCAGGCATTACCAGGTGAAGAAGAACATAAAGCTTTACAAAGCCAAAATGACTTACATTCAGAGGAGGCATCTATGGGAATGAATAAAGAAGATAGGATAAACAATTTTGAGTCCGAAGTTAAAAAGGCAAATGCTGTGAAATGTTTTATTTCCAGGATTAAATTTGATTCGAGTGAAACTAAAGACAATTTAAGTGAAGTGTTGCAGAGCTTAGAGTGTGTGGACAAAACTGATCCACCTCAAAAACAGGAAGATATAACTGGAAAACAAAGAGGTCAATGGATTGAGAACTGACACTAGAGTTCAAAGGGTGTAGGCTGCTCAGTGCAGATAACGAACTCCTGACATTGCATGTTAATAACATGACAACAACAGCCAATGCACTAGGTGAACCTGGACCAGATTTGGCCAACGAAAGCTTTCAAGACAGGGTGCAATTGACAGTCTGAGATACACAGATGATGATTTGTTTGCAGCGTTTCAGAATGAACTGAGTCGGATGAAATTGAATGTGCCAATGGTTGATGAACTGGTTCGCGGATATGGTATTTGAAGCATCGTTCTAATGAAACTGGCAGTCGAGGGCAGATGGCCATTTAATTTCATAAACGACAAATGGAAGGGTCCTAAAATTTAAAACTCACATTAAACTAAGTCAACCTCCCTCATACGTCACCTCCTCCTCTCCCACATCACTCTCCACTACCCATCCCCCTCACATCACTCCCACCTACCCCACCTCACTCTCCACTCATTCCCCATCCCCCTACGTCACCTTCCACTATCCCCTTCACACTCCCGCCCTCACATTTCCCGTGTACCTTCCATATATCAACACCCTCCATTATATACCGTAAATTTAATCAACGCACCCAAATAATTCTGGATCCCCCCCCACCTTCCGGAATTTAACGAGGGGGGGAGGGGGGGGTCCGGAATTTAAAATAAAACTCATGCAAATCTAAA
>ML789870.1:109768-159757 GCA_009831015.1 Picea engelmannii | reverse complement strand
CAATTTTTTCACCCAAAAAAACCAAGATAAATGACAAATTATATAATAAATTAATAATCCATTGCTAATTAATTTTACAAATATTTTTTTTATAATAAATTTTTTAATCTTTTAATTATTCTTTATATATGGAAAAAATTACAAGTCTTTTTCACAAATTGTAAAAACAACTTTAAATGTAATAAAAATATATACATATTATGATTGTTAGATTAAAAAAATACACTTCACAAATTGTAAAAACAACTTTAAATGTAATAAAAATATATACATATTATGATTGTTAGATTAAAAAAATACACTTAGTATTAAACTTGATTGATTTTTCAGCAAACTTTATATGATTTTTTAACAATATTTATATTTATATTATTCATAATTATCTTAAAAATAGTTTTGTTATTAATTTATTTTTAAAATTTAAAAGCATACTTAATTAAACACCAAATTGATTATTTTAAAAAGATAATTTTGCTTTGATTTTACTGGTTTTACTAAAATTAAAAATTATACCTTAATCACATACCAAATTATATATAAAATCTCGTTATTTATAAAATAAAAAGACCTCTACACAAAAATTTAACTGATTAAATCTACCACCCAAAAACAGATAACTAAGGGGGATCTTGGCTGGGCAGTAACCTAATCTTGCCAAACCACCAAGCAGTCAAGGAAATTGACTAGCGCAATAAATCCAAGATGTAACCAATATTTTTATTTTTTTTAAATAAAAAGACTCAACTGTCATAGAATTCTGATGCAATCTCCATTGAACATAATGGATATGGCCTTCAACGAGATCGAAATACATTATTTGGACACTTAATAAGATCTTGTTACAGTAGTAAACAATATTTGGGAGATTCATGCATATCTCCCAGAGAAGAAAACACTAATTCAACTACAATGAACATAGAAATGGAGAGCCGAAGGAGAGAAGAGACTAAGTAGTAGAAAACAAAATCAGTAGCACTCATAGAGTGTGATATTCACGCAGAGACGGAAGTAAACGTCTCCCTCATACGCATCCGTAGAGATGGTGGCGATTCCTCTTGCCATCAAGAAATCTCCAGTGCCTCCCACCACCGATATATCTCTGTGTTTTGTAAGKATTGGGTCCGCTCCACCGAACGTGATGGTGCCTCTGTGGTCTGTCGAGTTGAGGACAAACGTGAATCCAAGCCAGGAGCTGAAAGTGTTCTTCATGTCATAGAAATAGAATCCCTGAGCTCTGCCCACCGGAGGGGAGTGGAAATTGTTGTCCAAAGTGATGGGATCGTCAAACACCGCCAGATCTCCAAAGTGGTTGTCTTTTCCAGTGAGCAGTGTGAGGTTAGCCCCGTGGGGAGCCCCCACAAGCGTAGAAGTAGCGTTCTTGGCGTTAAGGCCATTGTAGATTACATCGTGGAAATAAAACACCAGATTCCTACAAGGCTTTGGGAGTGAGTGCTTCTTCCAGCTGTGCCCATCGCTAGTTTGCAACAACACAGTACTGGAAACCACAAGCCATACGAAACCCAAGTGCACAGCTGAATTATGATTCTTGACTGCCATTGCCAATCTAATGAAGAAGATATGGGATCAAGGAATCAATGCAAGGCTAATGAGAATAAGGCTCCCCCCAGTGCAGTGCAACGATTGAGATTATTGCCCATACAACTCTATTTATACTCAATCAATCAGTGGACCAGTCCTTTAGTAATATTGCAAATTTGAATTAAAAAATAGCTTGAGTAGGTAAGCATTAATTAGAGCACGAGCATATAGTCTATTTTGACAGAAACTCTAGTCCACCCAACTATAGCACTGTCCCCTGACTAAAGGGTTGAAGTTTAACATCTTATCCTCAACCCTACCTATAAGAAATCCTCATTTTACATTATATTATATATTTGACCAGTAAGAACTTCCATTTTCTCGATTCGCCAACTTGAAGTAAATTACAAAAAAATCAGGGGCTAGCGCTATATATTAGGAGTGGGTAATTAGGTATCAATCTTCAATCTTCTATCCAGAGTTATTTTTCTGTTTTTTAATTTTTGGTCAATTAGTAACTTTCTGATCGATTTTTTGAGTATCTGGATTGGTTTAAATTGGGACAAAACTTTTGAGTAAAGTTCTGAAATGCATGAAACTGAAACTTAGACTTTTCCTGAAAATCTGGTCTTACTCAGACCCATTTTTTTTTACTTGAAACTCAAAAAAAAGATTGCTCCAAAATTAACCTACTCTATATTATAAATTGTGTTCCGAGCAAAAGTTTGGTACATGATTTAACATCTAGCCAGTGGTAGCATGGAATATGTTAGGTAGTCTATAAAATTCTAGTGCTCTTATTTGTTTATTTTAAGAGTACATACATCAGTCATTGATTTTCTGGCCATCAGTGGTCCAGCTATGGAGAACAGATTGGATGATTGGACGGCTTTGCTATAAACAGAAAAATTAGGTCGCCTGCCTGTAACTTAACATGACGTTAAATACAAAATAATCCTCACGACTCACCTGTTGTTTGAAAAGGAATAAATATGATGAAGTGATACTTTCAATAAAGTAAAACAGATACAGCTATCGTCATGATTGTCGAGCGCATGTGGGTGGGTGGAGCGAGCAAAATTCTCGATGAATCCTGTTCAAGTATGGGAATCTTTTGTGTATGATCTACTAGAAAATTAGCGGTGAAAAAACTGGCCATACCTATACTGTAACATGTATAAGTTGGTGTTATAGTGTACAACTTTAAGGGAAAATTAATCAAATCATAAATCATGAAGATGAAATCATAAATCATGAAGATGAAGAGAGGTATTATGATAAGTAAATTTTTTTTTTTTGGATATTGTTTTTTTTAAATTGTTGGATTTGTATATTTGAATGGTTAAATCTATATAATTTAAATGTTTGGAAGTTTTTTAAGTATGCTCAATCTATTTATGCATTGTAAAATACCAAAACCTAAAAGTTTTAAAGGATACCCTTACATAATAGCTAATGACATTAGAATAATGTTTTAGATACCATAGGAGAATAGACTTGGAACACCAAGAAAGTGCAAAGGACAATGGACATGATTACCAATCTTGTTTTTTCTATTATTCCCTCCACCCCCACTTTAATGACATTATAATATGCTTTTTTTATTACTCCCCCACTCCCACCCTCAACTAGTGCCTTAGGCCATGTACAAGATAAGTCATGTTAAAACACTCATATCATTATTTTATGATAACTAGTCTTATCTATGTGAAGATGAATTAATCTTAGAATGGAAAAAACTTAGGGAAATATATTAGTAATCACCTTATGATAATTAGTGTTATCTATGTGAAGATGAATTAATCGTGAATTAATCTTAGAATGGAAAAAACTTAGGAAAATATATTAGTAATCATTTTATGATACCTAGTATTATCTATGTGAAGATGAATTAATCTTGAATTAATCTTAGAATGAAAAAAATTTAAGAAAATATAGTAGTAGACCATGTGCTCTTCTCTTGAAGAAGAGATCTTTCATGCACATATTTGACTAAAACTGTATAACCCTTTGGGACATTAGAATATTAGACCATGTGCTTTTTTTTAGAGAAGAGAGCTAAGCCATGGACATATCTACAAGGTTAGATGTGAAAAACCTTTTCTCTTCCAAAAAAGAAAAAACTACCATAAATTAAACTTGGAAAACCCCTTCTCTTCCTAAAAAAGATTACCATACACAAATCTGCATAACCTCTTGAACATTAGATTATCACACCATGTGTATATCTATCTATCCTAATGGAAAATAGAGCTACCATGCACATATCTAAAAATAAAAGCTCATGACCCTATGCACATTATATTATCTCACCCTAGCTTGGCCAATTCCTTTCTTAAAATTTTGGAATTCAAAGTAGTTTTCTTTTTTTTTCTTATCACTATTTTATTTTAATATTTTTATTTATTTTTTAATTAAAATAATTATTTTTTGGTTGATAAAATTATTATTATTATTTATGATTTTATTATCATTTTTCATAGTAGTTATATAAAATTTACTCTTTAAATTTTTAAGCTCGATATTATTTTTTTAATATTTTTTTGTTTTTATGATGAATGGAGTTGTTTTTTTTTTAAAGATGGATAGAGTGTCTATTCAAAAACCTTGAAAGTTTCAAAATTTTTAAAATTTTAAATTATAATCCTAACTAATAAATTGTTAAACTTACATATTCATATTTATTTTTTCATTTTTGAAATTCGATTTTTTTTTATTTTATCATGAGCCAAATTTCACAAAATATTTTTAAAATATAATTTAGGAAAATTCCTCAGAAGGACCCATATTGGGAGAAGTCAATCGATAACTCATATGGCCCGTCGCACTATCAGCTCATCATGATGATCTGTATTCATACTCAGTACCCGTCACATTATCCACGCATTGATGGTACTCGCGAATAAAATTTCATGCTGCAACTACCCAGAAATACTCTGGACGGAATGTCGACGGGCCTGCTCTGTATTACTAAAGTCCAGACAGAGAGTACGAAACCAAAAGTAGTCATTACTTTTCATTCTCGGTGGCTATCCACGTTACATAGGAAGGCACTGTCGGTTTTTTGTGGAATTTTTTAATAGTCGGCTGTCGCTACTTTTTCATGCTCGGTGGGTATCCACGTTACACAGGAAGCGACTGTCGGTCTTTTGTGGAATTTTTTAATAGTCGGTAGGGATTGGTAGGTCAGAAGAACGTTTCTTGACTGCCACCACTGGTCAACACACAACACCGTGAGCTCCTGGTCAAATCTGCCATGCTCGAGACTAGGGTCAAGTTATTGAAGCTATTCCAATCATGAAACTGTGAAATTTAATTACATGAAGTTTATAAACAGGTAGTGGATAAGACTCGAAGAGAAAAATGCATAACGCCTTGCGTAGAATTTTGGGCACCACACAATTTTGGGCCCAGCAACTAAAAGCACAAAGGAAATTATAAATAAATATGTATGACAGAGCAATACCCCGTAGAAAACTATATTTCAATCCAAAAATCCGTATAAAAAACGAGTATCCCAAAGGGTCATTGCCCACTGTAATTTTGATCGATTCGGTCTGGAAGATCAGAGGATTGATTTCTCTAAATTAAAGTTCACTTGTCTCTGAATGCGCGTAACTACAACTGAATGTGCGTGTCTCTGAATGCGTGGAGGTTGAAGGGCCCCAAAATCTGGTTGATAGATAGACAGATAGCGACCAGGAATAGACGGGTAGCGAACAGGGATAGCTATGGGAACAGGGATAGCAAGTAAGGGCACAGTGCGAGAACAGCGAGGAAGCTGCGACGGGAACAGTGAGAGAGTTTGCATTTAGCTGCTAGAAGTTTAGGTGGGCTCCTCAGTCCTTTGTCCCCAAGAGTTAGAGCGGTATTGTCCTATCCCTTATTTTTGTATTTTTTCTTGTCCCCTATGGTAATGGCAATACATTCAACACACATAAAAAAAAATGGGTAAGAAGTTCCCGTCTCTAGTGAAACAAACTATTTAGGTCAAGTGAAAATTGTCTTTTCAAGCAAAGCAGGGAAGTGGATTTGGGTCAATGCCAAACAGTTTCCTGGTATTTTAAAACGTAGAGCTGCTAGTCTAAAATGGAAGGAGACAAGGAAAAAATTGGCCCTCAGTAATAAACTTTCAAACAAGTTTTTTTTACAAGGGTGTAGCAACAACATGACTAAAGACAATAGTGATTATGCTTTGTACAGTCCCACATCCACACCTCTCACCTAGTCACGTGACCTGTATGTGCAAGAGTTACTAAATGCCAAGAGGAGATTGGAGGTTTTGGAAGTCAAAGAGCATGAGAGACCTTAAAATCCGGCTATTGACGGTAGAAAATCGAGGCTTAGCAAAAAACAATAAAGTTTTAAAAGGTCAAGTGACATTGTTGCAAGAAGCCCTTCTGCTAGCAAAGGCAATAAAGTTTTAAAAGGTCAAGTGAAATTGTTGCAAGAAGCTCTTTTGGTAGCAAAGGTTGAATGGCAAGGCATGAAGGATGTCTGGCAAATCAGGGAAGATTCTGTTGTAGAAATGAGAGAGGTGATGAACTCTAAAACGTCCAAAGCTGAAGGGAAAACAATTGGACAAGCATACACCCAAGGATGAAGAGAAAAGAGATTTTACAAAAAAATCTAAAACTTGGGCACAAGTTACTAGTAATTCTGCTAGTATGAAAAAATAAACAAACAGCCAGGGGGACGTCATGAAAGATAGAGAAATCAAAGAAAGACAACTAAGATAAACAAACATAATTGCCAAAGGTGTGAGAGAGTATGGAAAAATGAATGTACTCTCGATCTTGCAACTGAATTTTTGAAGGATAAGTTGCTTTGGCAAGGTCGAATTTACCAAGCATGGAGGGTGGGTAAACCTAGTGGCGAGAGAGCTAGGCCCATAAAAGTCATCATGTCAAACATACGTGACAAACAAATTCTCCTAGGAAAGAAGCAACTCTCGAGGGGCTCTCGCTTTTTCTCTAGACGAAGATTTAACTATTAGACAACAAGAGGAAAGAAGATAAGAGATGTCAAAGGTTAGGGAAGAAAGAGATGAGGGCAAAAAGGGCATGGTTGTTCAAAGGTAAAGTTGTTATTGTCTTTTTTGGTCGTCATTCTAAAACACGACAGCAAGGTGGTAGCCAAGAAGCAACAACAAATTCATTAGTAGGAAACTATGCAACAAGGTCAGTATGGGCAAATAGGGGTGAAGACTCAACTTTGAGTCTTGTAGGCCAAAACAAATAGCAATCAGATTATACTCAGGTTTCCTTAAGACTAGCTTGTTGGAACTGTAGAGACTATCCTTGGAGGTGGGGACCTGGGTTAGGAACTATCGCGGAAGATAGAGACATAATTTGTCTATTGGAAACACATGAGCATGAAGGGTGTAAGACACCTATGTTTGAAGGGTATGTGAAGATGGCGTTGTGAAATAAGGCAACTGAGAATGGTAAAGGACACGGGGGTATCATGGTCTTAGTGAAAAAAAAAAAAGGTTGTCTCATTCAATTAGAAGGAGAAGACTCAAATAAACAATTCATTTAGTTTAAAATATCAGAAAATGGTAACACCATCAGAATTGCGGCATGTTATTTTTCACCACAAGTCTCAAAAACTTACAAAAGTAAGGGGTTTGACCACAAAGACCCCTTTGCAGCCTTAAATAACGATATTGCATCGTACTCTCAACTAAGTGAAGTCCTTATAGTGGGAGATTTCAATGCTAGGACAACAAGTGAACAAGCTAGTATTCTTCGTTGTAAGGATGACTGCAATTCCATTTGGCTTACAAAAGAAAGAAATCATCAGTGGACAAGAGTTTCAGAGGACAACAAAAGATGCAACCTTTTTGGGGAGCAGTTGCTTACTCTATGTGGGAAATTTGACTTAGTCATTTGTAATGGGTTGGCTAGATGGGTGAATTCTGGTAATTTCACCTACAATACCTACAATCGAGCAAGTGTAGTAGACTATAAAATTTGCTCGCATGGCTTGTGTGAGAAAATGGAAGAATTTTTTATTGGTGAACAACTGTGAGAGTTGAAATATGATCATAGGCCGATATATTTAAGTTTCACTTGGGCTGAACAACAACAACGTGGGACAAAAAATTAGTGCATTCAACGACCTCCTTCTTTTGACTCAAAAAAACTGTAACAACTTCAAGATAGCGCTAGAGAGGCAGTTTAACAAGGAGAAAACTTAGTCCCAGGACCTCCATAGTCTTGGTCTAACAAATTTAATTCAAAGCGCACTTACAGGATGCAAAAGAGTAAAAAATAAGAAATTTGAAACAAATTGTTTTTTGGTTAATGCTTGGTTTGATGAGGAATGCAAAACAACAAAGAAAACTTTGAAAAAGTCAAGCCAAAAAGAAATAAACATAAAATCCTACAAGCAAATTATAAGAAAGAAAAAAGTTGATTTCATGATCTCAAGGAGAGAAGAACTAATCTTCTCGGGGAAAGGTAACCCCGATTTATTTTGGAAGGAACTTCAAACAAGAAAGAAACAAACTGAAAATAATACCACAACTTATCAATGGTTCCAGTATGCAAAGCAACTTTATGAGCATGATCCTAAGGTTGACCCCCCTCCCTTGGTCAACACTACTACTAAGCTCTTCACCGTGCAAGAGATTGAGGTGGGTATCAAAAAGTTGGGTGTTGGAAAAGAAAAAGATTTAGTTGACCTCCAAGCAGAATATCTAAAATGGGGTTCAAAAACTCTTGCACCTCACATCATGAAAATTTTCAACAACATCATTCAGTTGGGATTCCCTACAGATTGGACAACGAGCCTAGCAATACCGCTTTTCAAGAGTGGGGATGTCAACAATCCCTCCAACTATAGGACCATAATGATAAACCCCTTGTTTGCAAATTTATTCGAAAGTATGCTAAAAAATAGATTCAACAAGTGGGTGGAAGAAGGAGACAAGTGCGCCAAAGGGAAAACGGGTTTCAAACCTAAACACTCAATGATTGATCACGATATAACTCTAAGGCACATCATTGAAAAAGTGTGGGAGAAAAAAGCGGAAGCCTTTTGTTGCTTGTTGATTTCAAAAAATCTTTTGACATGGTCCCTAGAGATAAACTTTGGCATAGAATGGAGGAACTTGGGGTTCCTATGCATCTTAGAGCAACTATCCATAGGCTATATGAGGAGGTTAAAGTCAAAATCAGAACATCATCTGGTATCTCCGAAAGTTTTAGGAGTGATATCGGGGTCAAGCAAGGGTGCCCATTGTCCCCTACCCTTTTTGGTTTATATATAGACAAACTTGAAGAGTGGTTAAACTTTCAGGAGGGTGATGGTGCTCTTTTGGGCGAGTTTGTGATAAGAATTCTTTTGTATGCAGATGACCTTATTTAGATTGCTAGATATGCTATTGGGTTGTAAGAACACTTAATTTCCCTTTAGCACTTTTGTAATACAGTGGGGATGCAAGTCAATACTAGCGAGACAGAAGTGGTAGTTTTCTCTAGCAAAAGAAAACATAACAACATAAGTTCTACTTTGAAGGCAACACTCTTGAAGAAGTGGCACATTACAAATACCTTAGAATTGACTTCAACAAAAATCTAAGTTGGGAAGGTTGCAGAAAGGAAAGAACTTTGGGAAGTTGGAAATAGTTCTATTCTTTCCAAAATAGATGCAGAGAGGAAGAGCTATGGGATTGGAAGACTATGCAAACTTTTTTTGTGCTTTTAGTGATCCCAGTGGTTCTTTATGGTTGTGAAGTGTGGGCCAATAGTACATATGACTTACAGTGGAAACAAATTGAGAAGATTCAAAAACGCTTGATTACAAACAAGTTAAAATTAAAAGTCTAGACCCTTATGATATCATGTTGAGTGAAATTGGGGGTGCTCCTATTGAAGCAATTGCTATGGTGGGTCTCATAAGATATCTAAAAAAAATTGAGAAAATGGAAGACGGTTGGTGGCCTAAGGTCGTCTTCAATGACATATTGTGAAAAAGAAAGAAGATGTGGATGCCCAAAATATTAAATGGCTTAGTAAATGGGATATTCACTTGAACGGGTTCCCTACAAATAGTAAAGAGATAAAGGCTTTTTTTATTGATAGGTTCCACAAGAAAACTTGGATAAAGGGCTAGGGAGAAAAAAAGAATATTATATTGAAGAGTTTAACCCCACTTACAATCATCATAAAAAAGCGTGCATAAGGGCCAATATATCTTGGAGAGCCAAAATGCTTATTGCCCAATTAAGAACCAATTCCCATCAACTCTGTTGTGAAACTGAGCATTGGAAAAGACCAAAGGAAGCCTGGGAAGAAAGGGTGTGTATTTTTTGCACCTTCGAAAAGTGGAAACAGAAAAAATTTCATTTTAGAGTGTCAAGCCTTCAAAGACAATAGGGACAACTATGTAACTATCTTGACAACTAGCTCTTGGAATAATTTATTTAGCGAGGGGACAGTGGAGAAATTGGGGGAGCTCATCATCAATATGAACATGAAAAGGGATGAAATGCAGAAATCAGTGTGTGAGGTGATCTGTCCCATGGGATATTGTTAGCCTCATGGACCTTAAAATAATTTATTCTTCTTCTATGATCAGAGTAACAAACTTGACTTTTGTCCCTTGTGTAAAGACCTCATTTTTTATTTGTCTATGATTTGAAATTTTTCTTTCCTTCAAAGCATGAAGAGTATAAAATTTAAATTGGAGAGATGATGAAAACCAGATATGAAATACTGGCCTTGTTTGGAGTTGGATCATGTGCTTCCCAAAGAATATACTTTACTAATAGTTTGCTAATTTTTATAAATTTTCAGTTTAGTATACTATTCCTATGCCTATTGAATCGGGGGAAATGAAGGAACATACCTATGAAATTCTATGGCTGAATATAATTTTTCCCAAGAGCTAGGTACATTATATACCTTAAGCGAAGGTGGGGTAGTTTTAAATTTGACAAGTATTATTTACATATGATTTTTTCCTGGAACTTACGTTTCCCCCTTCCTCTGTGCACCTAGCACACTACAAGGCGATGTGTTTTATCTCTCTAATGTCAACGCAGATATGCTTACAGAGATTAACTTCCCATGACTCACGACTCTTCTCAGTTTCATCAATTTTTATCGTAGTGAAATGATCCTTATATGATATAATCCTAATACCTTGTTTTAAGTATGATAACCAATTGATGAAAAATATAAACTAAAAAATCAATGAAATTCCTTGTACAATAAATTCATAGATGGTCGTTGAAACAAAAAAAATGGAACCTATGACCTTGTTCTAAGTCAGAAAATCATGGTAGCATACAAAGTTTTTGAAGGATGCAATGGAGTGCTTCAGAAAACAATGAACAATTACTACACGAGTTTCAACACTGTGTAACAACACCTATAAGCTACAACTAGGCGTTTCAGCAACTGTTTTAGCATGTGTTTCAATGAACAATAAAGAACTTTTATAGCAAAAACTTAAGTGAACCACTCCTGCATCATATACAAAGATCGATACTTTGTTCTACAACAACATTTTCAACAGGTGTTTCAACAGAGAGTAAAATGAGTATTACAGAAAAACATATTTATAGCAGAAACATGGGAATTATAACAGTAGACTAAAAACTCATATTATAGCAACAAAATAACTTCACTGAATCATTCCCTGCAACAATAAATCAACCCAGTACTTTTGTACTAAAAACTCAATAGCATGCGACAACAAAAAAATTCACAACACAAGAATTTACATGAAATTTTCAAACAAAAAATAGAGTATGCATGCTACAACAAAATAAATTACTCTGTAATAAATATGAACATTAACATGACTTTACAAACTCATAAACAAAAATGAACAGAGCATAAAATCTTATGTTAACACTCTTCAGAACTCCCTGCCAATTTTTCTCTATGTATATCTGTCCATTACAAAATCAGAATTATATATATATATATATATATATATATATATATAGAGAGAGAGAGAGAGAGAGAGGGGTAATTTTTCGGTTAATTTTCCCCTTCGTTGTGCCTATAAATCGAATTTGGATTTTTAGAACTTGATAATTCATTTCCCCTTTGATATTTGATCAGTAAAAAATGAAACAGTGTGGTAGTGATAACGCTTCGATCATTAAAAGGATAAGGCGGTCAAGGCAATGGAAATTAATTTCTAGACGGTCGTAACTCTTCACAATTCGATTGGCTGAGATAATTCATCTTTTGGGCAGTGGAATGATTAATCTTCTGACATTCTCCCTCTTAATTATTTCACCCAAAAACAAAACTTCGTAATATTATTACATTTCACAAACCCCAATGTTCTTTCTGTGAATTTCAAATAATTCCTTTGCTAAGGGATTTGTAAACATATCTGCAAACTGATCTCCAGATTTGCAAAACTCTACAGAAATTTCATCATTGTTTATCAATGATCCAGATTATTTTCAGCACGAAATGCGAGCGGAGATATAATAAAGAAATGCACAGAGATATCACAGATATTCAATAAGATAACATAAATCTATCAGAGATGCAACCATAAACACATATATACAGTAATACACGATTTCTATTAATGAAAGAAATGTACAGAGACTATAAAAATACAGAGTGAAAGACTCGCTAGAATGGTGGCAGCTTATCTCTGAGAAGAGATGTGACGGCTACTCGCATTCGCTAGAAGATGATTACAATGAGGCTCTGAAGGCCTTTTTACAATAAAAAGGAATGAAAAAAACCCTAGACATCCAAAAACCTAACCCTAGGAGATGAAGCGCCAAAAGTCATGTTGGCCCCATTTGGGTAAGTTAGTACATCAACTTCTCGGGGTCGTAACTTTTGCATACGATCTCCGTTTTAGGTGTATGATAGATCATTGGAAAGGTATCGTCAAGGAGATTCATTTTGAGGGCTCAATAATTCCTTTAAATATAATTAAGTACCTCAATATCGAAAAAAACCTTCATTTAGGCCCTCAAAATGGCCCCGGAAGTTAAAACCTGCTAAAAATAGTAAATTGTCAAAATTGCCAGAAAACTGTTTTGAGCCAGTGGGAAAAGGTGGGTGGCCACCGATATCCACCTGGATCAATCCTCCCTTCTTAGGAAGAAATGGTATCCATTGCGTTGAGTTCCTCGGGGAGAGGGAAAAGCATTTGTTGGATCTACATCTTGGTGACCTGCTTGTATTGCTTGAGGCTGTAGTGGTTGCAGTGTCCTTTTGTTCCCCTTTTGAATAGATTGTGAAGAAGCTGAATTTTCCAGTATGAGATACTACCTTGCGACACTTTTTAGGTGGAACAATAGTTGGAACTATCTCTGTTATTCTGTAGAGATGACCCCCCAAAGTAACAATGACACTACAGGGTCAAGACTCATAAACAACATGGCGTCTCCACATATATGGTTGGCCCAAGAGAACATCACAGACATCCAGTGGGGCGACATCACATAATACCTCATCCTTGAAGGGTTGGATGCCGTATGACAATCGACACTGTTGGTTGACACGGAGATCTCATCCTTGCCAAAGCCACCCGATGTTGTATGGTTGCGGATGTGGTATTGTCGAAAATCCCAACTGTTTGACGACCTCTGATGAGATGAGGTTTTTCTGGCTTCCGCTATAAACAATATAATGCAGCGGGGTCCCCTTCACCCACATCTGTGAATGAAAAATGCACTCCCCGCCTTCAGGATCTATTGGTTCTTCTGGTTGAATTGTTATGGTCGCAACAATAGCAGTGGGGTCTGTGTCAATGATCTATCCTTTACCAGTATTTTCAGAATCAAATTATGAATCAGGGTTCGGCCCCTTGTCATTGATCTTGGACACCAATGACTGTTTTGAGTGACATTCATCAGTGTTGTGCCAGGGGATTTTGTGGAAATCACACCATTTTCCGGTGTCCTTCTTTGTCTTCCTGTGACCCTTCTTTTCCTACGTCTTTGACTGGTTTTCGAGAGACTGTTTGTTAGGGTTGTCTTTGTCATACTTTGACTGTTGCGGATTTACAGATCCGAAATCCCATTTGTTCTGGTGCTTAAATTTCTGCTCAATTTTAACAGCATATTGATAAGAAACACCGAGTGATGAGATGTCCAGAAAATCCATTTTAGTCTGGATGTATATGTGTAGAGCCCCACGGTATTTCAGAACCAAATGTCGCTTGGAGTCTTTGATACCCATCTTGGTGCGCAAGGTATGGAAGGTATTTGTGAACTTCGAAACTTCTTGGCCCCTCTCTTGCCGCAGTGTTGTCCATCTCATGTACTGGTCCTCATAGTTTCCAACAGAGCAATATTGTTCCTTTAACGCATCCACAAAAAAATCCCGAGTGGGATCGGCCCCATATATTTCAGACTCCTCTGTGGAACTATGCTCCCAATAATTTTCCCACCAATGTTTAACATGGTGGAGAGCTTTGAGGAGTGCGAAGGTGATCTTTTCTTTGTCAGAAAATTTGTGAACAGAGAAATAACCTTCTAGCAGATTTAACCATTTGTCTAGGGCTTCTGCATCTATCTATCCTTCAAATACAGGAATATCAAAATTAACTTGTACCTTGAAAGGTGAGGTGCCTCCAAAGTGGTCGCTTGATGAAGATGCACCTGTTGCTATCGACAGGCATTGAAGGATGTGGGAAAAAATCTCCATCATTTCGTCCCTCTATCGCGTGAGAGCTTGCTCAAGCAATAGACTGATAGGATCGTATGCTCCGTCATTTTTCTTTTCTTTCGCCATTGAGGTTTTCTTGGGTGTGTGAGAAAAAAAAAAGATCAACAACAGCCTGCTCTAATACCACTGATCCGGATTATTTTTGGCACGAAATGAGATCGGAGATATAATAAAGAAATGCACAATGATATCGTAAATATTCAATAAGATAACATAAATGTATCAGATATGTAACCATAAACACATATATACAGTAATACACGATTTCTATCAATGAAAGAAATGTACAAAGACTGTAAAAATATAGAGTGAAAGACTCGCTAGAATGGTGGCAGCTTCTCTGAGAAGAGATGTGAAGGCTACTTGCATTCGCCAGAAGATGATTACAATGAGGCTTTGAAGGCCTTTTTACAATAAATAGGAATGCAAAAAACCCTAGACATCCAAAAACCTAACCCTAGGAGATGAAGCGCCAAAATTCATGTGGGCCCCGTTTGGGTAAGTTAGTACATCAACTTCCCGAGGTCGTAACTTTTGCATACGATCTCCGTTTGAGGAGTATGATAGCTCATTGGAAAGGTATCGTCAAGGATATTCCTTTTGGGGGATAAATTATGCCTTTATCTATAATTGAGAACCTCGATCTTGAAAAACCCTCATTTATGCCCTCAAAATGGCCCCGGAAGTTAAAACCTACTAAAAATAGTAAATTGCCAAAATTGCCAAAAAATTGTTTTGAGCCTGTTGGAAAAGGTGGGTGGCCACTGATATCCACCTGGATCAATCCTCCCTCCTTAGGAAGAAATGGTCTCCATTGCGTTGAGTTCTCGAGGGAGAGGGAAAAACATTTGTTGGATCTGCATCTTGGTGAGCTGCTTGTATTGTTGGAGACGTTGCACTGCTTAATTTGTGGAAGTTTGTCATGAACCTGCTAAAGCTGAGGATGTTCAACAAGTCGAGCTACATGAAAGGAAGGTGTGCAGAAGGAATCTTTGTGCTTTGTTGCAACCTTTTCGACCTACTTCTGTTGGATAAAAGGTGCAGGGGGCAAGGCTATAGTGGTTGCAGTGTCCTTTTGTTCCCCTTTTGAACAGATTGTGAAGAAGTTGAATTTTGCAGTATGAGATACTACCTTGTGACACTTTTTAGGTCGAACAATAGTTGGAAATACCTCTGGTATTCTGTAGAGATGACCCCCCAAAGTAACAATGACACCATGGGGTCGAGACTCATAAACAACATGGCGTCTCCACATATATGGTTGGCCCAAGAGAACATCACAGACATCCAGTGGAGCAACATCACATAATACCTCATCCTTGAAGGTTTGGATGTCGTATGACAATTGATATTGTTGGCTGACATAGAGATCTCATCCTTGCCGAAGCCACCTGATGTTGTATGGTTGTGGGTATGGTGTTGTCGAAAATCCCAACTATTTCACGACCTCTGCTGAGTTGAGGTCTTTTTGGCTTTCGCTATCAACAATAAAATGCAGCAGGGTCCCCTTCACCCACATATGTGAATGAAAAAGGCGCTACCCCCCTTCAGGATCTATTGGTTCTTCTAGTTGAATTGTTGTGGTCACGACAATAGCAGTGGGGTCTGCTTCAATGATCTGTCCTTTACCAGTATTTTCAGAATCAGATTCTGAATCAGGGTTCATCTCCTTATCTTTGATCTCCACCACCAATGATTGTTTTGAGAAACATTGATCAGTGTTGTGCCAAGGGATTTTGTGGAAATCACACCATTTTCCGGTGTCCTTTTTTGTCTTCCCGTGACCCTTCTTTTCCTGTGTCATGGATTGGTTTTCGGGAGACTATTTGTTAGGGTTGTCTTTGTCATACTTTGGTTGTTACGGATTTACAGATCCGAAATCCTGTTTGTTCTGGTGCTTAAATTTCTGCTCGATTTTAATAGCATATCGATAAGAAGCACCGAGTGATGAGATGTCCAGGAAATCCATTTCAGTCTGGATGTATCTATGTAGAGCCCCATGTTATTTCAGAACCAAATGTCGCTCACAGTCTTTGATACCAAGCTTAGTGCACAAGGTATGGAAGGTATTGGTGAACTTCGAAACTTCTTGGCCCCTCTCTTTCCGTAGTGTTGTCCATCTCATGTACTGGTCCTCATAGTTTCCAATAGGGTAATATTGTTCCTTTGCCGCATTCACGAAAAAATACCAAGTGGGATCGACCCCATATATTTTAGACTCCTCTGTGGAACTCTGCTCCCAATAATTTTCCCACCAATGTTTGACATGGGGGAGAGCTTTAAGGAATGCGAAGGTGATCTTTTCTTTGTCGAAAAATTTGTGAACAGATAAATAACCTTCTAGCAGATTTAACCATTTGTCTAGGGCTTCTGCATCTATCTGTCCTTCAAATACAAGAATATCAAAATTAACTTGTACCTTGAAAGGTGAGGTGCCTCCAAAGTGTCCTCTTGATGAAGATGCGCCTGTTTCTATTAGCAGGCATTGATGGATGTGGGAAAAATTCTCCATCATTCCGCCCCTATGTCGCATGAGAGTTTGCTCAAGCAACAGACTGATAGGATCATCTGCTCCATCATTTTTCTTTTCTTCCTCCATTGAGGGTTTCTTGGGTGTGCGAGAGTGATTTTCCTCAAGAGAGACAAGCTCAAGACCCAACTTGCTATACTTGAACCTCGTCGAGGACATGCACTGAAAAAAAAAAAAAACGATCAAGAACAACTTGCTCTGATAACAGTGATCCAGATTATTTTCGACACGAAATGAGATCGGAGATATAATAAACAAATGCACAGAGATATCGCAAATATTCAATAAGATAACATAAATGTATCATATATGCAACCATAAACACATATATACAGTAATACACGATTTCTATTAATGAAATAAATGTACAGAGACTGTAAAAATACAGAGTGAAAGACTCGCTAGAATGGTGGCAGCTTATCTCTGAGAAGAGATGTGACGGCTACTCGCATTCGCTAGAAGATGATTACAATGAGGCTTTGAAGGAATTTTTACAATAAAAAGGAATGCCAAAAACCCTAGACATCCAAAAACCTAACCCTAGGAGATGAAGCGCCAAAAGTCATGTGGGCCCCGTTTGGGTAAGTTAGTATATCAACTTCACGGGGTCGTAACTTTTGCATACGATCTATGTTTTAGGCGTGTGATATCTCGTTGGAAAGGTATCGTCAAGGAGATTAATTTTGGGGGCTCAATTATGCCTTTAACTATAATTGAGAACCTCGATATAGAAAATATTTCATTTAGGCCCTCAAAATGGCCCCGAAAGTTAAAACCTACTAAAAATAGTAAATTGCCAAAATTGCTAGAAAACTGTTTTGAGCCAGTTGGAAAAGGTGGGTGGCCACCAATATCCATATGGATAAATCCTCCCTCCTTAGGAAGCAATGTTCTCCATTGTGTTGAGTTCCTGAGGGAGAGGGAAAAACATTTGCTGGATCTGCATCTTAGTGAGCTGCTTGTATTGTTGGAGACGTTGCACTGCTTAGTTTGTGGAAGTCTGTCATGAACCTGCTGAAGCTGAGGATGTTCAACAAGTCGAGCTACATGAGAGGAAGGTGTGCAGAAGGAATCTTTGTGCTTTGATTCAACCTTGTTGACTTGCTTCTGTTGGATAAAAGGTGCAGGGGGCAAGGCTGTAGTGGTTGTAGTGTCCTTCTATTCCCCTTTTGAACAGATTGTGAAGAAGATGAATTTTGCAATATGAGATACTACCTTGCGACACTTTTTAGGTCGAATAATAGTTGGAACTACCTCTATTATTCTGTAGAGATGACCCCCCAAAGTAATAATGACACTACGGGGTCGAGACTCATAAACAACATGGCGTCTCCACATATATGGTTGGCCCAAGAGAACATCATAGACATCCAGTGGGGCAACATCACATAATACCTCATCCTTGAAGGGTTGGATGTCATATGAAAATCAACACTGTTGGCTGACACAGAGATCTCGTCCTTACTGAAGCCACCCGATGTTGTATGGCTACGGGTGTAGTGTTGTCGACAATCCCAATTGTTTGACGACCTCTACTGAGATGAGGTTTTTCTGGCTTTCACTTCAACAATAAAATGTAGTGGGGTCCCCTTCACCCACATCTGTGAATGAAAAAGGTGCTCCCCCTCTTCAGGATTTGTTGGTTCTTCTGGTTCAATTGTTGCGATCGCAACAATAGCAATGGGGTTTGCGTCAATGATCTGTCCTTTACCAGTATTTTCAGAATCAGATTCTGAATCAGGGTTCGGCTGCTTGGCTTTGATCTCATCCACCAATGACTGTTTTGAGAGACATTCATCGGCATTGTGCTAGGGAATTTTGTGGAAATCACACCATTTTCCGGTGTCCTTCTTTGTCTTCCCGTGACCCTTCTTTTCCTGTGTCTTGGACTGGTTTTCGAGAGACTATTTGTTAGGGCTATCTTTGTCATACTTTTATTGTTGCAGATTTACAGATCCGAAATCCCGTTTGTTCTAGTGCTTAAATTTCTGCTCGATTTTAACAACATGTCGATATGCAGCACCGAGTGATGAGATGTCCAGAAAATCCATTTCGGTCTAGATGTATCTATGTAGAGACCAACGGTATTTCAGAACCAAATGTTGCTCAGAGTCTTTGATACCTAGCTTGGTGCGCATGGTATGGAAGGTATTGGTGAACTCTGGAATTGCTTGGCCCCTCTCTTGCTGCAGTGTTGTCCATCTCATGTACTAGTCCTCATAGTTTCCAACAAGGCAATATTGTTCCTTTACTGCATCCACAAAAAAATCCCAAGTGGGATCGACCCCATATATTTCAGAATCCTCTGTGGAACTCTGCTCCCAATAAGTTTTCCACCAATGTTTGACATGGGGGAGAGATTTAAGGAGTGCGAAGGTGATCTTTTCTTTGTCGGAAAATTTGTGAACAGAGAAACAACCTTCTAGCAGATTTAACCATTTTTCTAGGGCTTCTGCATCTATCTGTCCTTCAAATACAGGAATATCAAAATTAACTTGTCCCTTGAAAGGCGATGTGCCTCCAAAGTGGTCACTTAATGAAGATGTGCCTGTTTCTATCGACAGGCATTAAAGGATGTGGGAAAAATTCTCCATCATTTCGTCCCTCTGTCACATGAGAGCTTGCTCAAGCAACAGACTGATAGGATCGTCTGCTCCGTCATTTTTCTTTTCTTCCACCATTGAGGGTTTCTTGGGTGTGCGAGAGTGATTTTACTCAAGAGAGACAAGCTCGAGACCCAACTTGCTATACTCGGACCTCGTCGGGGACATGCACTGAAAAAAAAAAGCCAATCAAGAACAACCTTCTCTAATACCACTGATCCGGATTATTTTCGGCACGAAATGAGATCGAAGATATAATAAAGAAGTGCACAGAGATATCAAAGATATTCTATAAGATAACATAAATGTATCAGATATGCAACCATAAAAACATATATATAGTAATACATGATTTCTATTAATGAAATAAATGTACAGAGACTATAAAAATACAGAATGAAAGACTCGTTAGAATGGTGGCAGCTTATCTCTGAGAAGAGATGTGACGGCTACTCCCATTCGCCAGAAGATGATTACAATGAGGCTCTGAAGGAATTTTTACAATAAACAGGAATTTCAAAAACCCTAGACATACAAAAACCTAACCCTAGGAGATGAAGCGCCAAAAGTCATGTGGGCCTCGTTTGGGTAAGTTAGTACATCAACTTCCCGGGGTCGTAACTTTTTCATACAATCTTCGTTTTAGGCGTATGATAGCTCGTTGGAAAGGTATCATCGAGGAGATTAAATTATGCCTTTAGATATCAATAAGAACCCCTATCTTGAAAAATATTCATTTAGGCCCTCAAAATAGCCCCAAAAGTTAAAACCTACAAAAAATAGTAAATTGCCAAGATTGCCAAAATACTTTTTTGAGCCAGTCGAAAAAGGTGGGTGGCCACCAATATCCACCTGGATCAATCCTCCCTCCTTAGGAAGCAATGGTATCCATTGAGTTGAGTTCCTAGGGGAGACGGAAAAGCATTTGCTGGCTCTGCATCTTGGTGAGCTGCTTGTATTGTTGGAGACGTCGCGTTGTTTAGTTTGTGGAAGTTTGTCATAAACCTGCTAAAGCTGAGGTTGTTCAACAAGTTGAGCTACATGAGAGGAAGGTGTGCAGAAAGAAACTTTGTGCTTTGTTGAAACCTTGTCGACCTTCTTATGTTGGATAGAAGGTGTAGGGGACAAGGCTGTAGTGGTTGTAGTGTCCTTCTGTTCCCCTTTTGAACAAATTATGAAGAAGCCTAATTTTGCAGTATGAGATACTACCTTGCGACACTTTTTAGGTTGAACAATAGTTTGAACTACCTCTGGTATTCTGTAGAGATGACCCCCCAAAGTAAAAATGACACTACGGGGTCGAGACTCATAAACAACATGGCGTCTCCACATATATGGTTGGCCCAAGAGAACATTACAGACATCCAGTGGGGAAACATCACATAATACCTCATCCTTGAAGGGTTGGATGTTGTATGACAGTTGACACTGTTGGCTGACATGGATATCGCGTCCTTGCCGAAGCCACCTGATGTTGTATGGTTGTGGATGTGGTGTTGTTGACAATCCCAACTGTTTGACGACCTCTGCTGAGATGAGGTTTTTCTGGCTTTCGCTATCAACAATAAAATGCAACGGGGTCCCCTTCGCCCACATATGTGAATGAAAAAGGCACTCCCCCTCTTCAGGATCTGCCCCCCTTCAGGATCTGTTGGTTCTTCTGGTTGAATTGTTGCGATCGCGACAATAGCAGTGGGGTCTGCGTCAATGATCTGTGCTTTACCAGTATTTTCAGAATCAGATTCTGAATCAGGGTTCGGCTCCTTGTCTTTGATCTCAGCCACCAATGATTGTTTTGAGCGAAATTCATCGGTTTTGTGCCAGGTTCTTTTGTGGAAATCACACCATTTTCCAGTGTTCTTCTTTGTCTTTTCCTGTGTCTTGGACTTGTTTTCAGGAGATTGTTTGTTAGGGATCTCTTTATCATACTTTGGTTGTTGCGGATTTACAGATCTGAAATCCCATTTGTTCTGGTGCTTAAATTTATTCTCGATTTTAACAACATATCGATAAGCAACACCGAGTGATGAGATGTCTAGAAAATCCATTTCAGTCTGGATGTATCTGTGTAGAGAGCCACGGTATTTCAGAACCAAATGTCACTTGGAGTCTTTGATACCTAGCTTGGTGCGCAAGGTATGGAAGGTATTAGTGAACTCCAGAACTACTTGGCCCCTCTCTTTCCGCAGTGTTGTCCATCTCATGTACTGGTCCTCATAGTTTCCAACATGGAAATATTGTTCCTTTACCACATCCACAAAAAAATCCCAAGTGGGATCGACCCCATATATTTCAGACTCCTCTGTGGAACTCTTCTCCCAATAAGTTTCCCACCAATGTTTGACATGGGGGAGAGCTTTAAGGAGTGAAAAGGTGATCTTTTATTTGTCAGAAAATTTTTGAATAGAGAAATAGCCTTCTAGCATATTTAACCATTTGTCTAGGGCTTCTGCATCTATCTGTCCTTCAAATACAGGAATATCAAAATTAACTTGTACCTTGAAAGGTGAGGTGCCTCCAAACTGGCTGCTTGATGAAGATGCACATGTTGCTATCGAAAGGCATTGAAGGATGTGGGAAAAAATATCCATCATTTCGTCCCTCTATCGCGTGAGAGCTTTCTCAAGCAACAGACTGATAGGATCCTCTGCTCCATAATTTTCTTTTCTTCCGCCATTGAGGGTTTCTTGGGTGTGCGAGAGAGATTGTCCTTAATAGAGACAAGCTCGAGACCCAACTTGATATACTCAGACCTCGTTGGGGACATGCACTAAAAAAAAAAATGATCAAGAACAACCTACTCTGATACCACTAATCCGGATTATTTTCGGCACGAAATGAGATCGGAGATATAATAAAGAAATGCACAGAGATATCGTAGATATTTAATAAGATAACATAAATGTATCATATATGCAACCATAAACACATATATACAATAATACAGGATTTCTATTAATGAAAGAAATGTACAGAGACTGTAAAAATACAAAGTGAAAGACTCGCTTGAATGGTGGCAGCTTATCTCTGAGAAGAGATGTGACGGATACTCGCATTCGCCAGAAGATGATTACAATGAGGCTCTGAAGGAATTTTTTCAATAAACATGAATGCCAAAAACCATAGACATCCAAAAACCTAACCTTAGGAGATGAAGCGCCAAAAGTCATGTGGGCCCTGTTTGGGTAAGTTAGTACATCAACTTCCCGGGGTCGTAACTTTTGCATACGATCTCTATTTTAGGTGTATGATAGCTCATTGGAAAGGTATCGTCGAGGAGATTCATTTTTGGGGCTCAATAATTTTATTGGTCATCATTGAGAACCTCTATCTCTAAAAACCTTCATTTAGTCCCTCAAAATGGCCCCGAAAGTTAAAACCTGCTAAAAATAATAAATTGCCCAAATTGCCAAAAAAACGTTTTTGAGCGAGTCGGAAAAGGTGGCTGGCCACCGATATCCACCTGGATCAATAAACTCTTGAATAAAATTATATTTTGTATGGTTACGTGAGAGAGCAATGGTTGATTTATCGTCACAAAAAATATGAGTTGGTTCTTGTTGTTCATGCAACAACTCAGTCACAATCCTTCTCATCCACACAGTCTAACATGTAGTTGTTGTTGCTACAACATACTCTATCTCAACAGATGATAAAGTCAAAATGGGATGTTTCTTTGAAGCCCAAGCTACAACTCTTGAACCAAAGATGAGCACATATCCTGATGTGCTCTTCCTTTCATCTACACTACCTGGAAAATCACTATCAGTATATCCAATCAACTTAAAAGATGAATCTTATGTGTACAAAACACCATAATTAGTTGTTCCAATAACATATCTAAGGATCATTTTTCTAGCTTGCCAATGAGTACTCTCCGAAGTCTCCATAAATCTAGAAATCAAACTTACAACAAACATAATATCAGGTCTTGTTGTTGTCAAATACATAATACTTCCAACCAATATTTTATACAAAGTTGGATCAACACATGACCCCTCATCATTCTTACTGATTTTTGTGCCAGTTGCAATTGGTGTTACACCTGGTTTACAATTCACCATCCTAAACCTTTTTCGTATGTCCTTTGCATAATTAGTTTGACAAATAAAAATACTAGCTTCAGATTGATTTACTTCAATGCCTAGAAAAGACTTCATCATTCCTAAATCAGTCATTTCAAACTCAGTTTTCATGGTTGTCTTAAACTCATCTACTGAAATATTTCCAATGAAAATCAAATTATCAACTTATAAGCATAAAATCAAGAGTTTACCTTCATGATTTACCTTTGTATACAGTGTTGGCTCACTTGGACTCCTATTGAATCCTTCACCATTCAATTATTCATCAATTATGTTGTACCATACTCTAGATGTTTGTTTCAATCCATACAACTCTTTCTTTAACCTGTAGACCTTACCTTCTTGTCCATCAATCTCATATCCTGGAGGTTTTTTCACATAAACCTCTTCTTCCATAAAACCATTTAAAAATTCATATTTTACATCCATCTAGTACATACACCATTTATTATGAGTAGCAATGGATAACACCATTCTTATTGTATCAAGCCTGGCTACAGGTGAAAAAGTTTCATTATAATCAATATCGGGTTGTTGATTGAACCCCTGAGATACAAGCCTTGCATTGTGCTTCTCAACTTCACCTTCAACATTCAACTTGGTCTTGTAAATCCATTTAACACCAATACATTTTTAATCTTCAGGTAAATCTACAATTTCCCAAATATTATTCCTTTCTATGGCATCAATTTCTTCATTCATGGCTTCTACCCAAACTTCTTTCTTAACAGGATCATATGAAATTAATGAAAAATTTGAAACTTGTTCTACTTCATCATTTTGCACATACAATTCTCTTAAACTTCTAGTCTTTTGACCTCTAATTTTGTTTCTTAATGAAGCTAAAGTAGTATTTGATTCATCACTTAACTTTGATGATGTTTTCTATCCACCATGACCTGATGGTTCACCACGCTCATATGTTCTGGGTGTTCTTAGTTGTGATGGATTGACTCCTGGTGATTGTCTTACAGGAGTTCTTGCTGCAGGTGTATGTAGCTGTGGAGTCAACTGTCCACCCTATACGACCTACTCATCTCCATCATCATCTTCATGGGATGCTTCAGCTCCCCCTGAAACAACTTTATCAATGCTACCATCCCAAGCCTCTTCTTCTTTGAACTCAACAGCTCTATTGATAACATAATTCTTGGTGATGAGATTATAGAGTCTATATGCCTTATACTCCTCACTATATCCAACAAAGATAGATTTCTCACTTTTTTCATCTAACTTTCTCCTCGTCTCTTCAGGTACATGTGCATAAGCTACACACTCGAAAATCCTCAAATGGGATGCACTGCTATTCTTACCACTCCAAGCTTCCTGGGGAACTTGGTTATTCACACTCTTAGTTGGACTTATGTTCAGAATATATATTGAACAAATAATTGCATCACCCCAATATTCATTTGGAAGATGCTTCTCCTTCAACATACTTCAAGCCATATTCATAATGGTTTGATTCTTCCTTTCAGTTACTCCATTGTGTTGTGGAGTATAACGAGTAGTAAATTGTCTCTTGATTCCATGAGACTGAAAAAACTCCATGAAATCAATTAGCATATACTTACCTCCTCTGTTTGATCTCAAGACTTTAATATATTTGCCACTCTGTTTTTCAACCATAACTTTAAACCTCTTAAATATATCAAAAGCTTCATACTTCTTCTTCAGCAAATAAAACCAAGTTTATTTATTGAAATCATCAATAAAATTCATAAAATAGACATTACCAGTCAATGAAGGTGTTTGCATCGGTCCGCATAAGTCTATGTGAACAAGTTCTAATGGAGCTTTAGCCCTGTACGACACTCCAGAAATAAATTTATCCCTGTGATGCTTTGCAAGTATGCAACTCTCACATGAGCTTGTTGGTTGTTGAATATTGGGCAACCCTTTCACCATTTGCTTCTTCTGCAACAAATCTAAACCTCCAAAATGTAAATGGCTATATCTCAAATTCCATAACCATGATTCATCCTAAACTTTTTCTTTATAAGCATTCAAAGAGTCAGATGGATCATTTCTCATAATAAGTGGAAACATTCTATTCTTTGTCATCTCTACTCTAGAAATCAATTGCTTACTTGGATACTTACCATAAATTGTACATACCTTGTTCTTGAAGAACACTCTGTACTTTTTCTCTATTATCTTTCCAACACTTAACAGATTTCATTTCATGCCAGGTACATAATAAACATCATCTATTTTTCTTCTTTCATAATTCTTGGTGTAAACGGGAATCACACCTTTACCATTAACTCTTACCTTATTGTCATTACCTAACTTTACCTCAGACTGAATATTGGTATCTAAAATGGAAAACAAGTATTTATTTATAGCTATCTGATTGCTACATCCGTTGTCCAAAAACCAAACATCACTTGAACTTTCCTGGGTGACATTAGTTTTGGACAACGGNGAATCAGTTGTTACCGTGCTTAAACAATTATGCTTATTTTAAACTTTTAATGACAATCACAATAATGCAGGGAGGTAAGAAATAGAACATTCGACATCAATCACACATATGAAATATACAGAGATAGATATTTCCTGAGGAAACCCATAAAGGGTAAAACCCTCTTCTTCTTGGTATGATAAGTAATATTTACATTTTGTACATTATCATAAATATGAGCTCCAACTCATTGTGAGGCTACAACCTCTATTTTGGAAGATGCAACTTGCTGAGAGCACCAACTCTCTGTTTTCTCTAGCACCAACTAGAAGAAAGCACCAACTCATTGTGTTTCTCTAGCACCCACTAGAAGGAAGCACCAACTCCCTGGTTTCTCTAGCACCCACTAGAAGGAAGAAACAACTCCCTAAGTGTTCCAGCACCAACTGGATGGAAGAACCAACTTCCAGTCACACAGGCACCAACCTATATAACAGAGAACTACAGTTCTCCCTTGCATCTCCCTACCACCCTGGCTTTTCTGGCTGCAACCAGATGGAAGCTACAACTCCCTGTATTCAAGCACCCACTTGAACCTCTGAGGACAACAATCCTCCCTATCACCTCCCAACCACCCTAATATATTAATTTTTTTTACTGAAACTTATTACAATGATATAATGTTCATCAATGGCTTACCAGTGTCATCATTGTTCTGCTACACTTCTCTGCTTGCATCTTCTTGCGCTTTCTGATCTTCTTCTCTTCTCTACAAGTGCACCTCAACCTTCTTTTATTGTCTCATCTATGCATCTATGATCTTTGTTTCTACTGTGCTTTATGCTCTGCGTCTTATATTGATTCTCTAAATTATGCCTCTTCTGTGTATTTCAGCTCCTGCCCACATCATGCCATTTCCCCATGTGTAATTCCTCTCTATAGCAGCACTCATCTCTTCTTTTTTCTGCATTCTTATAGTCTTTGTGCACCTTGTGCATCCTATGTGCGCAATGCTTCTGCATGCTCTTCATGTCGAGTGCTCTGCCTGATCATCATTGCAACTCTTCAGCTTCTCTGGTTGATTAAACCCATGCGTCCATCATCACTGGGTGTTATGACGAGATTCCATAGCCTCTCTGGCACTCGAGACTCTTTGTCTTCTCTATCATAGTCAAGCTCATCCTCTCTGTTGCAGTTATAGGCTTCAACGCTCTCCCATCTATCAATCACCTCCTGAACAGTCTTCATTCCACTGGTAGATGCCTTGAGACTCTTCATCTTCTCTAGCGATCACCCTGAAGTCTCTTCGAGTTCTCTGGCTGAAAACATCAATCGTTTCTAACAGTTACATTGTGAACTTCCAAGAAAATGCATCAGCAAATGAATCGTAATTGATCGATTAACTGTGAAAAGAAACAATATCCCTTCGATCATATTCCTGATTAACCTGGATCGTTGGATCATAAATGATGGGTCTCTCGCTTATTTTGCCATTTTACAATTCGACATTTCGGCATTTTGACATTCCTGTGGTGTGGCATCTCGACTCTCCAAGTCACGATCTCTGAAATAGAGATTAGCTTCATGCTACCTCTTCCCTTGAGCCTTCATCGATGTGACCATAGGTTATGACCAGGGGCCAATTCTGAACACGCATTTCGTATTTCACGTTTCGGGGATTCTGTGATGAGTCGTCTCGACTCTCCATGTCCCAAATGCCGAAATGGAGCTTGTCTCTTCGAGCTCTTCTCTATAGCTCTTCGACGATGTGACCACCGGCGGTGACCAAGTGCTTATCCATAAATTGCTTTCACAATTTTGCATTTCAACATTTCTATTCCTGTGGTGAAGTGTTTCAACACTCCAACTCCTGGTCTCCGAAGCCTACACCAAACGTTGTTCTTCGCATTTCCGCATTTTGGCATTTTGGCATTCCTGTGGTGAAGTGTTTCGACACTCCAACTCCCGGTATCCGAAACCTACACCAAAAGGTGTTTTTCGCATTTCGGCATTTTGGCATTCCGACATTCCTTATGATTAGATATCTTAACGCTCCATGTCGCGATCCTTTAAATAATATGAAGGTATTTCGGTGTTTTGCATTTCAGCACTTCGGGACTCCTATGATGAAGAGTCTCAACTCCTGACTCCTCCAACTCCCAGTATTTGAAACTCCAGTTGATGTGTCTGTTTCGAGATTTTCGACGTTTCGCATTTCGGCACTTCGAGACTCCTATGATGAAGAGTCTCGACTCTTGACTCCTCCAACTCCCGGTATCTGGAACTCCGAAATGGAGTCTTTGTTTTTGATACCCGAAATGGAATTTAGCTTATGATCTTGCCAAGCGATCATCATTGTGCGGTTGGTCATGATCGTTGCCTTCAATGACAAACATGCATACTCTGCACTCTACGTGCACCTCTGCACTATCTCTTTTGGTCTTCACAAGATTTCTCTGCTGCGTCTTCCCAAAATACTTCTGGTTCCTTCCTGGCACATTATACCTATACTCAATCCATCATTGCTGCTATACTTGCCATCAATGACAAGCATATGCTACCTATAAAACATGCCAACAATCTCCCCCTTTGGCATTGATGGCAACAAAGGCACCCAAACCTATTCTTTTCTCCCCCTTTGACATCAATGTCAAAGAAAACACGCTCCCCCTGAGCTGTTGCGGTATTTTTCGGAGGTATCAGATATTCAATAAATACAAACTCCCCCTAACAGGATGGACTCTCTTAGGTGTGAGATGGGATGACACCCAGCTTCTGTCGGAGATATTCAAATGGTGTCTTGGCTAGGGGTTTAGTAAAGCTGTCTGCAATTTGTTCTATGGTTGGAATGTAATGAACTTGAACAATCTGATTGGTGACCTGCTCTCTCAAAAAATGGTATTTTATGGGAATATGCTTGGTCTTAGAGTGGAATACAGGATTCTTGGAAACACTGATGGCACTAGTGTTATCACAATGAATTGGGATCGGTGCAGTGTATTTTACCTCCAAGTCTGTAAGTGTCTGAATCATCCATAATACCTGAGTGCAACAGGTAGTAGTAGCAATGCACTCTACCTCTGTAGTTGATAAAGAAATGGAACCTTGCTTTTTACTCAACCATGCTACTAGAGAATCTCCTAAGAAGAACACACCTCCACCCGTGCTTTTCCTTTCATCCATGCAGTTAGCCCAATCAACATCTGAATAGACTGATAATTGAAAATTTTGATTCTTAGGATACCATAGGCCATAGTTCATTGTTTCTTTCAAATATCTGAATATCCTTTTGACAGCTAGAAAATGACTTTGTTTAGGTGCAGACTGATATCTTCCTACCATTCCAACAACATGCATTATATCCGGGCGAGATGTTGTGATGTATAGCAGGCTACCTATCATTGACCTATATGAACTTTGATCAACATCAGGTGAGTCATCATCCTTACTTAATTTGCATCCAGTAACCATAGGTGTGCCCACAGGTTTATAATTCTCCATTTGAAACCTTTTCAACATTTCTCTTAGATATTTTTCTTGAGAAATGAACATCCCTTCAGACCTTTGAGTAATTTGCAGACCAAGAAAAAATGACATTTCACCTATCATAGACATTTCAAACTCAGACTCCATGGCAGAAGCAAACATTGTACCAATGAATCCTTATTACATCCGAAGATGATGTCATCTACATATACCAACACGAAGAGAAAATCATTATCCTCTATTTTGATATATAGATTGTTGTCAATTGTTCCTCTCTTGAACCCTTTGTATTTGAGATACGTATCCAGTCTGTGATACCAGGCACGAGGGGCTTGTTTTAACCCATATAAATCTTTCTTCAGCTTGCATACTAAGTCAGGATTATCATACAGTTTGAAACCCTTTGGTTGTTCCATATAGACTTCTTCATTTAAATCTCCATTTAGAAAAGTTGACTTGACATCCATTTGATAAAATTTAAACCTTTTATGACAAGCATAGGCAGGAATTATTCTGATAGCTTCTAATCTTGCTATGGGCACAAATGTTTCATCAAAATCTAGTCCTTTTATTTGATCATAGCCTTTACAGACCAATCTTGCTTTGTTCCTGACAACTTGTCCCTGCTCATTCAACTTATTCGTAAAGATTCATTTGGAACCAATGATATTTTTACCTTTAGGTCTATGAACCATCTCCCACATATTGTTTTTCTCAATCTGATCAAGTTCATCATTCATTGCTTTAACCCAATGGTCATCTTTGCTAGCTTCATTAAAATTTATGGGTTCTAGCATGGATATGAAAGCTATATGTGATTGTTCGGTGTTTTTTATTATCTTTCTCCTGGTTTGTACACCTTTATCTTTTTCACCAATTATCTGACTTGCAGAATGATTCTTTTGAGTGATTCTGGAGGAGGAATTTGAAGTTGTCTACTGATTTGAGTCTGTCTGAGTATATGTGTCTTCATCTGATTCAGAGTCTTCATTTTTTTATTCTTGGACCTGTTCATCTTCATCTTCAGCTGTGTCCTCTGTAGAAGACTCATTATTGTACACCTCTCTTGTTGGGATTCCTTCATCAACTTTTACGTCAATACAGTCAACCATTTTATGCGGCCTCTTATTATAGCATCTGTATCCTTTACTGTTTGTAGAATACCCTAAGAAGATACCTTCATCAGCCCTATTATCATATTTTCCAAGGTTCTCATCATTATTCTTTATGTAACATTTACTCCCAAATACTTTGAAGTGTTTGATTGAAGCAGGTCTCCCATACCGCAGTTCATAAGGTGTCTTGTCACTTTGTGGTCTGAGGTGGGATTTGTTAAGAACATGCACTGATGTGTGTATTTCTTCTATCCAGTAGGTTTGACCAATTTTCTTCTCATTCATCATTGACCTGGACATTTGTAGCATAGTTTTGTTTTGCCTCTCAACTACTCCATTTTGTTGTGGAGTTCTTGGGATTGTGTATTCTCTCTTGATCCCATGCTTATCACATAATTCCTTGAAATCACTTGACATAAATTCTCCTCCTCTGTCTGATCTTACTGCCTTTAACCTCTTGCTTGTTTGATTCTCAGTTTAAGCCTTAAATTTTTTAAACTTCTCAAATGCTTCATCTTTTTCCTTGAGAAAGGAAACCCAAGTAATTCTGGAGTAATCATCAATAATCATCATGAAGTAGTTTTCTTTCCCTGAGCCGTCCTATCTTTATGGTCCACATAAATCCATATGAACTAGTTGGAGTGGTTTCTCTGTTAAAGTAGAGTTCTTGGACTTAAACTGTGTCCTGGTTAGCTTTCCTACTTGGCAGGGTTTACACATAGAATCTTGGGGCTTTGATATTCTTGGAAGATCTTTTACTGCCTCAAGATTTTTTATCTTGATTAAGTGGTCAAAGTTTATATGTCCAAGTCTCCTATGCCATAACCAACTTTCATCATGTTTTCTTAGATGACACTCTTCTCTATCTTCTTTCAGCACATATACATTATTTTCTGTCCTTATGCCTTTGGCCACCACTTGTCCCGAGTTTACAGACTTTATCTTGCAGTCCTTGGACGTGAACATCACTTCACATGCTCTGTCACACATTTGACTTACACTGAACAGATTATATTTCAGCTCATCTACAAGTATAACATATTGGGCTTTTCCTTTTCCATTACTTAAACTCACCATCCCTTTACCCTTTATTTTACTTGGAGCATCATTTCCAAAGGTTACGTTTTCTGATTTGCTTTCACTTAGAGATAGAAACTTACCTTTTTCTCCCGTCATATGTTTGGAGCATCCACTGTCTATATACCAAGGGTTCGTTTGTCTTTGAGCTGACAACACTAATCCACACTTGTCACTTTCTTTCTTCTTCCAAACCTTGACATTTTCAGTAGGGGAATTCAAATCTGGTTCATAGTTCCTTAAGCGACAATATGTAGCTTTATGTCCATAGTTATGACAGATGTAACATTCTAGTTCACTAAATAGAAGATCATAGCGATTGTTGTGCTCATAACTATTGTTATGTTTAATCTACGTCCTTTTCCCAACCATCGCATGATTTATAGTCTGAGGTTGTTTGTTTCTTGGTTGTCTCAATCTTTGTTGTGGAAGATGATTATTTGTTGAATATCTTGATTGTTCATATCTAAATCTTAAAGAACAATTTACAACTTTGTGACCAAAGTTAGAACAGAAAAAACAATATCCATAGACAAATCCTTGGTACCTGGAAAATGGTTGTCTTCTTTGAGCAGGTCGATTTCTTCCATGCTGATGATTTCCTTGAGCAGGGACTGCATTATTTCTTTGTTCTACAGGTTCAGTCTTGGCACCTTTTTCTTTACTCCTCATGGGCGACTGATTGTCTTCCTTTGTTTTTGCAGGTTTGTTGTTGTCATTGGTTGTAGATTTGACAAACTTGATGGGTTCTTTGTTTCTTGGCTGACCACTACTTGATCCCTCTTCATAACCCAAACCAGTTTTCATCTTTGGATTCCTTTGCTGATTCAGAATGGTGGCTAATCCTTCTGAGGCTTTGATACTTGACAAATTCTGATGATACAAGGCTTGAAACTTCTCCAACTCTTTCCTAGTTTTCACTACTTCTTCTTCCATAGCTTTACATCTTTCCTTCTTTTTTGATAACTATTGTTTCATAATGTCCTCGATTTTCTTTGCCTCTTCTAATTCCACTTTGGCAAAGTCTTCATCAGGTTGATTACTGTCTTTCTCGAACTGTATCAGCAATTGCTTTTGCTTTCTGTTCTTAATTCTAAGTCTTTCAATCTCTTCTAGTGCAATGATCAGTTCTCCTTCCATATCAACCATAACTTCGTCTTAATTAGCCTCACTTCCTATGATTTTATTATCATAATCCTCTTTGTCCATAAGTATGAAGTCATTTAGTTTATCTTCAATAGAGGAGTCATTGTCTTCATCATCTGAAGGATCATCATCATTGTTTACATAAAGACTTTTCTTCTTAAAATTATTCTCTTTAAAGAAATTTATGTGTTTGTGCTTCTTCTCATCATCACATGTCTGATCCTTTCTTTTGTGAGGACATTTATTTGCAAAATGGCCTATCTTGCCACAATTGAAACATTTGAAAGGTAGTTTACCTTTGTATTTTCCTGATCCCTTCTTCAATCTCTTCACAAATTTTGCTTCAATTTCATCAAGCTCAGATACCTCATTCTTGTCTACCTTAAATGATGCTTCTTTGCAGGTGGGTTTATCTTTAACTATTCTCATTTCATATGCAATCAATGTTACTAGAAGTTTATCAAACTCCAAGGTTTTTAGATCATTAAGTTCTTCTATACCAGAGACCTTCGGGTTGAACCTATCTGGTAGAGATCTCAAAATTTTCTAAACTAAAGAAGGTTCCTTAATTTTTTCACCAAGTGATTTCATTGCATTTATCGATTCTTCAAATCTCAGAAAGTATTTTCCAACAATTTCATCTTCTTTCATATTCAACTGTTCAAAATGTACTCTGTAGGTTTGAATTTTTGCATCCTTTACCTTCTCATTGCCTTCATAACTGCTAATGAGTTTGTCCCACATTTCTTTGGCAGTTCCTAGGTGCATAACTTTTATGAATTCTTCTTCTGCAAGCCCACTCAAGATAGCATTCATAGCCTTAGAATTGAAGCGAAATTCTAGCTTGTCATCCTTATTAGCTAGTACAATTGGCTTTACATAACCAATATCTACCACATCTCAGACATCTGCACCTAAAGCCATTATGTAGGTTCTCATTCTAACTTTCCAGAAGGCAATTTTTTTTCCATTGAACAAAGGGGACTTATTGGTTGAATTTCCTTCATGGATTGACATGTTTAAGCTCTAGGATCTACCCTTAGATAAAAGGGGTCGGCTCTGATACCAATTTTTGGACAACTAAGAGGGGGGGGGGGTGAATCAGTTGTTACCGTGCTTAAACAATTATGTTTATTTTAATCTGTTTGCAGAGCACTTAATGACAATCACAATAATGTAGGGAGGTAAGCAATAGAAAATTCGACATCAATCACACATATGAAATATACAAAGACAAATATTTCCTAAGGAAACCCATAAAGGGTAAAAACCTCTTCTTCCTGGTATGATAAGTAATCTTTACATTCTGTACATTATCATACATATGAGTTCCAACTCATTGTGAGACTACAACCTCTATTTTGCAAGCTACAACTTGCTGAGAGCACCAACTCTCTATTTTCTCTAGCACCAACTAGAAGGAAGCACCAACTCCCTGTGTTTCTCTAGCACCCACTAGAAGGAAGCACCAACTCCCTGGTTTCTCTAGCACCCACTAGACGGAAGAAACAACTCCCTAAGTGTTCCAGCACCAACTGGATGGAAGCACCAACTACCAGTCACACAGGCACCAACCTGTATAACAGAGAACTACAGTTCTCCCTTGCACCTCCCTACAACCCTGGCTTTTCTAGATGCAACCAGATGGAAGCTACAACTCCCTATGTTCAAGCACCCACTTGAACCTCTGAGGACAACATTCCTCCCTAGCACCTCCCAACCACCCTAATATATTAATTTTTTCTACTGAAACTTATTACAGTGATATAATGTTCATCAATGGCTTACCAATCTCATCACTGTTCTGCTACACTTCTCTGCTCTCCTGTATCAGTGTCTCTTTGCTTGCATCTTCTTGCGCTTTCTGATCTTCTGCTCTTCTCTACAAGTGCACCTCAACCTTCTTTTATTGTCTCAGCTATGCATCTATGATCTTTGTTTCTGTTGCGCTTTATGCTCTATGTCTTATATTGATTCTCTAATTTACACCTCTTCTGTGTATTTCATCTCCTGCCCACAACATGCCATTTCCTTGTGTAATTCCTCTCTACAGCAGCACTCATCTCTTCTTCGTTCTGCATTCTTATAGTCTCTGTGCACCTTGTGCATCTTATGTGCGTAATTCTTCTGCATGCTCTTCATGTCGAGTGCTCTGCCTGATCATCATTGCAACTCTTTATCTTCTCTGGATGATTAAACCCATGAGTCCATCATCACTGGGTGTTATGCCGAGATTCCATAGCCTCTCTTGCAGTCGAGACTCTTCGTCTTCTCTATCATAGTCGAGCTCATCCTCTCTATTGCAGTTACAGGCCTCAACGCTCTTCCATCTGTCAATCACCTCCCAAACAATATTCATTCCACTGGCAGATGCCTTGAGACTCTTCATCTTCTCTGGCGATCACCCTGAAGTCTCTTTGAGTTCTCTGGCTGAAAACATCAGTCATTTCTAACAGTTACACTGTGAACTTCCAAGAAAATGCATCAACAACTGAATCGTAACTGATCTATTAACTGTGAAAAACAACAGTAGCCCTTCGATCATATTCCTGATTAACCTGCACTGTTGGACCATAAATGATGGGTCTCGCGCTTATTTCGCCATTTCGCAATTCGACATTTCGACATTTTGACATTCCTGTGGTGTGGCATCTCAACTCTCCAAGTCGTGATCTCTAAAATAGAGATTAGCTTCGTGCTACCTCTTCCCTTGAGCCTTCGTCGATGTGACCATAGGTTATGACCAGGGGCCAATTCTGAACACGCATTTTTCATTTAGCGTTTCGGGGATTCTTTGATGAGTCGTCTCGACTCTCCATGTCCCTAACTCCGAAATGGAGCTTGTCTCTTCGAGATCTTCTCTACATCTCTTCGACGATGTGACCACCGGCGGTGACCAAGAGCTTATCCATAAAGCTCTTTCACAATTTCGCATTTTGGCATTTCTATTCCTGTGGTGAAGTGTTTCGACACTCCAACTCCCAGTCTCTAAAACCTACACCAAAAGTTTTTTTTCACATTTCTGCATTTCTACATTCCTGTGGTGAAGTGTTTTGACACTCCAACTCCCGGTATCTGAAACCTACACAAAAAGGTGTTTTTCGCATTTCCGCATTTCGGCATTCTGACATTCCTTGTGATGAGATATCTTGACGCTCCATGTCGCGATCCCCGAAATAATCTGAAGGTATTTCATTGTTTTTCATTTCAACACTTCAGGACTCCTGTGATTAAGAGTCTCGACTCTTGACTCCTCCAACTCCCGATATCTGAAACTCCGGTTGATGTGTCTGTTTCAGGATTTTCATCGTTTTGCATTTCAGCACTTCGGGACTCCTTTGATGAAGAGTCTCAAGTCTTGACTCCTCCAACTCTCGGTATCCGAAACTCCGAAATGGAGTCTTTGTTTCTGATACCCGAAATGGAATTTAGCTTCTGATCTTGCCATGCGATCATCGTTGTGCTGCTAGTCGTGATCTTTGCCATCAATGACAAACACACATACTCTGGACTTTGTGTGCACCTCTGCACTATCTCTTTTGGTCTTCACGAGCTTGCTCTACTGCGTCTTCCCAAAATACTTATGGTGCCCACCTGGCACATTATACCTGCACTCAAGCCATCATTATTGTTGTACTTGCCATCAATGACAAGCATACACTACCTGTAAAACATGCCAACAATTAGAAGTCAGAAACACAAGTTTTTGGTGATCCTTTGACTCTTATATCAAGTGTGCAGACTGCTTTCCAGCATCTTCTTGCTTCTTCCAACACTTGTTAGCATAATGTCCAAATTTCTTACAATAATAACATTGTACTTTAGATTTATCATACCTTTGATTTCCTTGATGCTAGGATCTATTGCTACTCCCCCCTAAACTAGGAGGATTTTGTTGAGTTTTCTCCTCATATTTTGAATCATTTTCGTTGTCTCTTTGATTAGCAGTTCGGTCTCCTCTTCCTCTGCTACTATACCTTCCTCTGCATCTACCTCTAGTAACAGGCAGTTGGGATTTGAAGGCATTTTCTAATGGATTATCATATCTAGACATCCTGGATTCATGAGAAATCAGAGAACCAGTTAACTCATCAATATGCATAAGACTAATATCTTTAAATTCTTCTATGGGTACAACTATGGATTCAAACTTCTTTGGCAAATATATGAGAATTTTCTCAATTACTCTCTTGTCTGAGAGGTCTTCACCATACTACCTTAGCTTATTCACAACACTCATTACTTGAGTCATAAAGCTATCAACTGACTCATTGTCCTTCATCTTCATATTTTCAAAGTCTCTTCTCAAATTCTGAACCTTGATAGTCTTCACCTTGGATACACCTTGATATCTAGTTTCAAGAGTGTCCCAAGCTTGCTTTGAAGAAGCTGAAATTGACACCTTCATAAATATGGTTTTAGTTAGGCCTAGTTGAATAAGACTGAGGGATTTGTTGTCTTTCTTTCTATTCTCCTTTAACAAAACACGTTCAACATTTGTCAAATCCATTTCTGCTTCTTGATCGACAAGACATGGATAACCAATAATAAAAAAATCCCAAAGATATTAAGAATGCATAATTGTTCTCATTCTGATAAACCAAGAATCATAATTTCTTTCAGTCATAACAAGAATTTGTGGTTGAGCCAAATTACTATTTGTAGCAATTTCAAATCAGATTCCAAATCATTGTATTCAGTTGCAATGAGGAACTAGAAATATTACTAGCTTTGATACCACAATGAAGGATGCAGGGGAGTGCTTCAGAAAACAATGAACAATTACTACACAAGTTTGAGGACTGTGTAACAACACCTGTAAGCTGCAACCAGGTGTTTCAACAACTATTTCAAAATGTGTTTCAGCAAAGAATAAAGAGCTTTCACATCAAAAACTCAAGTGAACCACTCCTGCATCATATACAAAGATCGATACTCTGTTCTACAACAACCTTTTCAATGAGTGTTTTAGCAGAGAGTAAAATGACTATTACAACAAAATAGAGTTATAGCTGAAACAAGTGAATTATAACAGTAGACTAAAAATGCATATTACAATAGAAAAATAACTTCATTGAATCATTCCCTACAACAATAAATCAACCCAGTACTTCTGTACTAAAAACTCAATAACATGCTATAGAAAAACATTTCACAGCACAAAAATTTAAATGAAGTTTTCAAACAGAAAATAGAGTATGTATGCTACAGAAAAATAAAATACTCTGTAATAAATCTGAACATTAACATGAGTTTACAAACTCAAAAACAAAAATGAACAGAGCATAAAATCTCTTGTTAACACTCTTCATAACTCTCTGTCAATTTTTCTCTTTGTATATTTGTCCATTACAAAATAAGAATTATATATATATATATATATATATATATATATATATATATATATATATATATATATAGGCAATTAGTTGGTTAACTTGCCCCTTCACTATGCCTAAATCGAATTTGGTTTTTCAGAACTTGATGATTCATTTCCCCTTTAATATTTGATCAGTCAAAAATGAAATGGAGTGGCGGTGATAACTCTTCGATCATTAAATGGATAAGGCGTTCAATGGGGTGGAAATTAATTTATCGATGGTGGTAACTCTTCAAAATTTGATCGACTGAGATACATCCTCTTTTGGGCGGTGGAATGATTAATCTTCTGACAGTTTTTTCCTTCACATTCAACACAAAATATTTGTGGGATTGCTACTCATGATCATGGGTTAAAGATAAAATTTCTGTGACATCAACTAAATCCATACATATTATCTATTTTACAAGAGCAAACTTTTATGTGAAATGTTTGTCGTTTTTCTTTTGTTTGGTCCATTGAAATGAACCCAATAAACGAAAAACAACACACACGGTTTCTTTTGATCAAAATGAGAACAAACCAATTGTTTCATATGTGATATTGACGCATGGATTCAAGATTTAACATCACAATCTATAATCTTTCTCGAGCTTCTTTGTCTTACACTACACATGTTTGTTGTGGAACCAAATTATGAAATAAGTAGTAGAATACCAACTAAACCCAATGTGGTGCAGACCCCCTTCCCTCCTTGGGGCTACATAACCTCCCAGTCTTGGATCTTCAAATTCCTGATTCGGATTGACTCTTCAGGCCTTCAATGGTCCCTAAATTCTCAATGCACACACACACACAGTTCCCTTTTGTGTTACCTGCAGGGTCGAACTACCCATGGCTTCGCTCTTTGGTGCTCCCGGCAACACTCACTTCATGTGTACTAGCTTCACGCTAAAATTTCCACTTAAGTGACCACGACTATGATTGTGGATCAACCCTTTGTAAATTTGAGCTTCGAAAATACCCCAAGCTCTACCTTCATCTCTTCTCAAAGATCCCTTCTCCGAACTTCCAGATATATGTCGTGTGTCTCCTACACAACCGAAGGTTGTGATTACTTCGTGACTCCACGAGTTCGCGACTTTTCTCTTACAACACCTTCAAACTACTGAACTACGAAGTGTTGAAACACCTTACGACCAAATTTCATTTATTTCTTCCAAATCTAACGGTTTGGAGTTATTCGCCTCCCTTTGGAACGAATCTTGTTCACGAATTTTGATGAAAACCTCAGGGATTCTCCTCCTTGAATATTTTCCACCACTCTCCCTCCTGATCTTAGTTTCCTCAACCTTCTCTTGTTCCTCAAAACACCCTCTTCGACACTTAGTCAAAATCTCGACCTGTGCATGCCTTGCAACAAGTTCTCTTTCACACTCAACTTCTCTATGGATGATTTCACATTCCTTGCGATTGTTCTCCAGCTTCTTATCTATGACTAAAGTCATGTTACTCCTACTGATATTTCGAGTCTGAAAACTCTATCACACACTCCTTGTCAACATCTATGTACTCCTTGCATACACAAGTTCACACTATCTCCTCTGAGCTTACGAGTTGAAACAGACTCTGTCAACACACTCCTTGCATTCGCTCGTAGAAGAGAAACGAATAAAATTTATTCATTCTTCACATTGAATCATACATTCAACCATGTAAATGCATGCATAAATATAAGAACAAGAAATAACGAAGAATTTAAAATAAACAGAAAGTCTACCATTCACTCATTAATATAGACGCATCAACACCATACATTTGGGACAATGTTCCTCTATTATATTCATTCAACTGAAAATTACTTACATTCATACACTACTTCTGCGTAGCTCTCAACTCTTTGATACATTGGCAATGGCTCTTTGTTTTCAAAAGAGTGGCAACAACAAAATCTATAATGGCAGTCTACACACTAGATTCAACAACCTCCTCTCGGCAACAATACAAAGCTTTATACAAAGGGACTCTTCGAGTTCTTCCCTCCAACTAATCTACAACTATCCTATCGAAATGAAATCTTTCAACTACTTAACATTTATTACAATGAATATTTGAGTCAGATAGATCAAAGGGAATGCTCTAGATCTGTACTGTCATCCTTCACATGAAATCAAAATACATTCCATTATCGATATTATGCGATGGATCAGCCTCCGATCATTAAATATGTTCATAACTCAAAATCATTTTCAGATATTACATTAATACACCAACTTTGGAATTCAAAATATTTCAAAATACATGCTAGTGCGCCCAGCTCTCTTCCGATTGTGCTTTGATGGTGATGTTCCTGCATCATACTCCTCTGGATGAAAAATTCATGGACTCTTGTCCATGAGCTCCTGCACATACTTTCCATGCTTCTGTATGTCTTCTTCACCAACCCAACTGGCATCTTCTATTGGTCATCCTTTCCACTTCACCAAATATTCAAAATGTGTTTTCCTTCTGTTCTTCTTACCAACTAGTTGATCTATGATCTTCTCCATCTGTGGCTTCTCTGCTATAGGCATATGTTTCTCCCACTGGATCTTCTTTTGATCTTTGGATACTCTGGCTCCATCATCCCTGTACGGATAGAGGTCTGCAATGTTGAATATGGGCGATATAACCACATCTTCTGGTGGCTCTATCTCATAAGCATTTTCACCAAATCTTCTCAATATTTTGCACGGTCCTATCGTTTTCAACTTCAATTTATTATATGTTCCCCCTGGAAACCTTTCTTCTATAATATGTGCTAGAACTTGATCTCCAAATTCAAATTCAAGCTTCCTCCTATGTTGATCAACTCTGTGTTTTTATTCATTGTTTCTCTTCTTTAACTGCTTCTTGATCTGATTATGAAGTTCCTGCATTTTTGCAGCGAAGTCTTCGGCTCCAATGCTCCTAAATTTTCTCTAATTTAGTTCTCTCAACTCTAACACTCCTCTTGGATTCATTCCATACACTATCTAAAATGGACTTTTCCCAGTGCTTCTGTTCACTGATTCATTGTATGCAAACTTTTCTTGTGCTTGAATCTGATCCCACTGACTATGGTGTTCAGTGACCAAACTCCTCAACAAATATCCTAAGCTTCGATTCACCACTTCGGTCTGTCCATTGGTTTGTAGGTGATATGCAGAACTAAAATATAGCTCTATCCCCAGCTTCTTCCACAATGTCCTCCAAAAATGACCAACAAATTTGGTGTCCCTATCTGAAACTATACTCCTAGGCAATCCATGGAGTCTTACAACCTCCTTGAAAAACAAATTTGGAACATATGTTTCATCACTGGTCTTTTGACATGGGATAAAGTGTGCCATCTTCGAAAATCTGTCAACTACCACAAATATGTCATCACTTCCTCTTTGTTTCCTTGACAATCCCAACATGAAATCCATGCTTATCACATCCCAAGGCCTCTCCAAAATAGGAAATGGATGATACAACCTAGTGTTTTTCTTCTTCCCCTTGGCATACTGACAAATCTTACAATTTTTCACGAGCCTCTTCACCTTTTCTCTCATACCTGGCCAATAATATGAACCGTTCAACTGAGAAAATGTTTTTTCATGGCCGAAATGTCCAGCTAGACCTCCACTATGCTTTTCCTTCAACAAATTATCCCTCATCGAACAATTTGGTATGCATAACTGGCATCCCTTGAATAGAAACCCATCCTAGATCAGATACTCGGCCCACAAGATTTTGTCTCTGAGTACAATATTCTCACATGCTTCATATGCCTCCTCAAAATCTGGATCAGTGTAATAAATTTCCTTAAGGTGATCAAACCCCGAGGTCTTGACCTAAAATTCCTTCAGAATCAAATTTCTCCTGCTCAATGCATCAACAACCTTGTTAGCATTACCAAAATTTTTTTTAATAAGAAAAGTGAATTTTTTCATAAACTCTATCCACTTAGCATGTCTCTGGTTTAACTTCTCATGTCTGGTTATGAATTGTAAATCTTGCTTATAGCTATACAAAACAAACTCCTTCGGAACGAGATAGTGCCTCCATTTCTTCAAGGCTTGAATTATGGCATAGAACTGTTTGTCATATGTGGAGTACTTATTCTTAGTTCCGTTCAACTTCTCACTGAAATACACAACATGCCTATTGTCTTGGCTTAAGACCGCTCCAATTGCAACTCCACTCGCATCACATCTCACCTAAAATGTCTTTCCGAAATCCAATAATACCAAAATCGGTTGTTCCGTTATCTTCTCCTTCAATATGTTGAAGCTCTTCTCATCCTCTTCTGTCCATTTTAAAGACTTGTGTATTTTCTTCACTGTGTCCATCATTTGAGCACTAATCCCACTAAAATTTCTGATGAACTTACGATAAAAACTTGCCAATCCATGGAAACTTCTTACCTCAAATATATTTCTCGATGATGACCATTCTCTGATTGATTTCACCTTTTCGAGATCCATCTTCAATTCATTCGAAGAAGTCACAAACCCCAAATATATGAGTTTTGTCTTCATAAAAGAGGACTTTTTCATATTAGTCAACAACTTCTCTTGTTGCAACCTCCTCATCACCAATATCAAGTGCCTCAAGTGCTCCTCTTTAGTCTTGCTAAAGACCAGTATATCATCTAGATATACATTCACGAACTTTCCAATGAAATCTTTCAACACTTCATTCATCAACCTCATAAAAGTACTCGGGGCATTTGTTAAGCCAAACGACATAACAAGCCATTCATACAACCCCTCATTTGTCTTGAATGTTGTTTTCCACTCATCACCTTCTCTCATCCTTATCTAGTGGTATCCACTTTTCAAATCTATCTTTGAAAAATAGTTCGCTCCACTCAAACATTCCATTAAGTCATCCATCCTCGGCAATGGGAATCTATATCTGATGGTAATCTTATTTATATCCCTTGAGTATGTACACATTCTCCATCCTCCATCCTTCTTCGGACTCAATGCAATTGCTACTACACATGGACTCAAGCTTTCCCTAACCAATCCTTCATTTAACAGATCTTGAACCTGTGTTTTCACCTCCTCATTCTCTTGAGGTGTCAACCTGTACGCTTCTTTGTTCGACAGGTTTTCTCCTGGTATCATGTCAATTCAATGTGATGGATGATACTTCTGATAAGTGGTAATGAGCTTGGCAACTCATCCACTACTATGTCAGCAAAATTCTCTAACAATTCCTGAATATCCTTAGGCAAATCTTCCATTGAAGTACTTGTACGGACAATTTTCAGCTTCCTCACTATAACAAACTGCATCTCCTATTCCTTATTCACTTCATTCAGGAGTTCCTTCCAACTCATGAGAAGTATGCTCATGCTGGCTTCATCCTTCACCTTCTTCTCTTCAATTGGTAGTAACATGTGTGCCCTATCATTCTTCTCCAAAGTATAGGTATTTCTCCTCCCATCATGAATGACATTCCTATCATACTGCCATGGTATTCCCAACAAAACATGGCATACATCCATGGGAATCACATCACACAGGATTTCATCTCTATACCCTCCTATCTTAAATTCAATAAGGCATTGTTTAGTTATTGTTACCTGATGACCTTTCTGCAACTGTGAAACATTATACAACATTGGGTGTACAATTGTCTACAGCTCTAACTTCTCCACCATATATATGGATACTAAGTTGTCAGTGCTCCCACTGTCAATTACCACCTTGCAAACTTTGTCCATCGTTTTGCAGGCTGTCCTAAACAAACTATTCCTCTGTGTTGGCCTTCCAATTGATGGCTCCGGCTTTAAGAGAACTTTATTCATCATCAAATATCTCCCATCCTCTGCACCTTCTACCTAAACATTACGCTTCTACGCTTCCGAAATGTGAGCTTCGCCTCCTTCTTTCTTCCTCTTAGGACAATCCCAATACATGTGCCCTGTTTTTCCACAGGCATAACATCTTACTTCTCCTCCTCTCCCTCTTCCTCTTCCTCTGGGAAAATAGTTTCTGCCACCACTTTGCCTTCCTTGGGAACTTCGTCCTCTCTCAGAGTCACTATGTGGTTTTTCTTCCTCGCCTTTGGGCTTCTGTGACTTGTCCTTGGAAACTCCTTAGCCTCTGTTCAAGCTTCTGCCTCTATTTTGTTGACTTTGCTTCCTGGAAAAATTGTCTTCTTCTTTCATCACAATTTGATACACATCCTCTACTGTTCTAATTGTCGCCATGCTGATTTTGTCCTGGATATCATATCTCAGTCCATTGATGTACCTAGAAACTTTCTCTTCATCTCTCTCTCTATGTCTAGCCTTGATGTTCAATCTTTAGAACTCCTATGTGTGCTCCTTCATGGTCATCCCTTTTTGTCTCAGGTTCTGCATCCTGCTGAACATATTTATCTGGTAATCCTTGGGTATGAATTTCGCCTTTATCTTGGCTACCATTCTATCCCAACTCTTGATCTTTTGTTTTCCCTTTCTTCTCCTATCAGCCTGCAATTCATCCCACCATAGTGTTGCATGTCCTTTCAACCTAGTGACGACATGTCTCACCTTTTTATCCTCTTCAACATATTCATAGTTGAAATACATGTCCATTTCTCGTATCCAATCAAGCAATTCTTCAATGTATAAATTTCCTTCATACATCGGAATGTTGATCTTCGCTCTGACTCCCAACTTGACAAACCCACTATCAATAAGCGTTCTTCCACAACATCCTCAGCTACCACTTCTTCGACTTCCACTTCTTCATTTTATGCATCGCTGATGTCTCCAGCATTAGGTTCTCTCCTTTGTATTGTTTCCATGCCATCCATCCTTGCACGCATTTCTCTCATTTCCCTTTCCATAGCTCTATTTTCTACGGGCAGTTCAACATGTCTTCTTGGCACCATTGTGCTGATGTATCTGATACCTCTCATCAATATCATCCTACTTCTCTTTCTACAAAAATCAATTATGTATCCACTCTGATTTCACTCATGGCGCAACCCCCCTTCCCTCCTTGGGGCTACGTGACCTCACGGTCCTGGATCTTCAAATTTCTGAGTCGGATTGACTCTTCGGGCCTTCAATGTCCCCAACTACTCAATGCACACACACACAGGTCCCTTTTGTTTTACCCACAGGGTCAACTACCTATGCCTTCGCTCTTCGGTGCTCTCGACAACACTCACTTTGCGTGTACTAGCTCCATGCTCAAATTTCCACTTAAGTGACTATGGATATGACCGTGGGTCAACCCTTCACAAATTCGGGCTTCAAAAATACCCCAATCTCTACCTTCATCTCTTCCTGAAGTTCCCTTCTCAGAACATTCGTATCTATGCCACATGTCTCCTACATAACCAATGGTTGCGATTACTTGGCGACTCCATGAGTTCATGAATCTTCTCTTACAACACCTCCAAACTACTGAACTACGAAGTTTCGAAACACCTTATGACCAACTTATGTGTAGTTTTTCCAAATTTGACAGTCTAGAGTTATTTGCCTCCCTCCGGAATGAATCTTGTTCATGGATTTTGATGAAAAACTCAAGGATTCTCCTCCTTGAATATTTTTCATCTCTCTCCCTGCTAAGCTTAGTTTCCTCGACCTTCTCTTGTTCCTCAAAACACTCTCTTCAACACTTAGTCGAAATCTCGACCTATGCACTCCATGCAACATGTTCTCTTCCACACTCAACTTCTCTATGGATGATTTCACACTCCTTGTGACTGTTCTCTAGCTTCTTATCTATGACTAAAGTCACGTTACTCCTCCTGAGCTTTCGAGTTTGAAAACTTTGTCATGCACTCCTTGTGGACGTCTATGCACTCCTTGCATACACAAGTTCACGCTATCTCTTTTGAGCTTACAAGTCCAAACAGACTCTGTCAATGCACTCCTTGCAGACACTATGCACTCCTTTCATTCGCTCGTAGAAGAGAAACAATTAAAACTTACTCATTCTTCACAGTGACTCATACATTCAACCATGTAAATGCATGCATAAATATAAGAACAATAAATAATGGAGAATTTAAAATAAACAGAAAGTCTACCATTCACTCATTCAGATAGACACATCAACACCATAAATTTGGGACAATGTTCCTCTATTATATTCATTCAAATGAAAATTACATACATTCATACACTACTTCTGCGTAGCTCTCATCTCTCTGCTACAATGGAAATGGCTCTTTTTTTTTCACAAGAGTGCCAACAAAAACAACTATAATGGCAATCTACACACTAGATTCAACAGCCTCCTCTCAGCAACAATACAACTTTATACAAACAGACTCTTCGAGTTCTTCCCTCCAACTACTCTACAGCTATCCTATCAAAATGAAAGCTCTCAAATACTTAACATTTATTACAATAAATATTTGAGTCAAACAGATAAGAGAAAACGCTCCATATTTGTTCTTTCATCCCTCACATTAAATAAAAATGCATTCCCTCATCGATCTTATGTGATGGCTCAACCTCCGATCTTTAAAGATGTTCATAACTCAAAATATTTTTCAGATATTACATTAATACACCAACTTTGGAATTCAAAATATTTCAAAATATGCACTAGTGCGCCCAACTATCTTCCACTTGTGCTTTGTTGGTGATGCTCCTGCATCGTAAAGGATCAAACTTATATGGATCAATCTTTGAAATCATATTAAAACGAAAAGGTTGTATACACACTTTTTATTTCCCTACCATAGCAGGGACATTATGTTTTGGGTGATTTCAATTATTTCACTGCACACTTTCCAAGGATTTAAATGTTGGTTTAAGGTAAAGTTTCATTTCTTGACATTGGCATTAGGTACAGGAGATAGGGGAGTGGCGTTGGGTTTTCGTCACCCCATTAATGCGTCAGAACAGGTGGAAGAGATGTGCGTTAATTCTCTAGGTTTGTCAGAAAAAATGGTAGAGGGTTCCTCAAGCAGGTGGAGTAGTGGAAAAGGGGTTCCTCAGGCAGGTGGAGTATGTCAATCAATATTCCTCTACCAAGTATACAACATCATAGAGAAAATCCTGAACTTTGTCCACCCAGTTATCAATTGAATTGGAACTTGTCTTTCCTCTAACATCGTTCAAGAGGGATTTAATGGAATTAACCTCCTAAAAAAGGCCTTGATCGAGGTTAGTTACAGAATCTCCTCTTAAAACTTGGTTTATATACTCTATTGTATATGTCTTTGAACTCTGTTTTATTGATTTCATCCATTTTCCTCTCCCTGTTTTGCTACGATATTGATGCTCAGGGCTCCTCCGAGTTTGTTTTCGTTCTTCTTCCTCTCCATTTGTTGAGTAGAATCTACTTCTTCAGTTCGGTGCTTGAATGTGCATGTAGTGAAATCCTATAGAAGACTGTAATTATTGCCGATGAATGAGTTGAGTTGGTGTATTACATTGATACCAGTTCCTGCGGCTGCAATTTCAATGGAACCAGAGTGGAATAGTTAAATAGAAGAAGTTACCTACCAAGATAGCGGTAGGGGATCCCCGCATCTAGGTGGGGTTATGTATAAGAGAGTGGGTTCATGAATTATTCCTTTAAGTGTATTTGTCATAATAAAAACTCTATTTCTGTACCCGGGCACTATGCCTCGTCCCCACAAAAACGAGGTTTTTCTTGTAGGAAAACCCGAATTGGATAATTATGAAACTCAAACGAGCCAACATGGTATCAATTATCTGAAAACTCTTTGAAAGTTAAGAGTTTGTACAATTTCACTGCGTTGAAAATATTGAGAGAAATAAATCCCTCTATCTAATCAAAATATTTGTCATCGGCAAGAGAAAAGAGAATCTCTTCGTCGTTGGAAAAGTATCTGAAGTCCAAGTAAAGGAGCCTCATCCACCTCGCTTGAAATACCTCATGTTATATGAACTTTGTGCATGATCCCAACTTGGTAGGTCGTCACTGAATATCTAAATTGAAAAATCGATCTCTTTGTTGAGGTAGGCAGGGGTCGGGTATGACAGTTTTGGAGGATACTCTTCTGGATCAATTGATACTGATGGATTTGAAGATTGGCTAAGGAACTACTCAAGAGTAAATTAAATTGACAATAATTATCATGATTAAGCAATATGTGAATGCCTTAATCTAAGTCACAAGTTGTTCTTGACAATATACTTTCATTCACATGTTAAAGTGGTTCATTGTTATTGCTTTAAAGTTTCTGGGTGTTCTGCGTTGACAGAAGCTACCATTAGAGGCCATGAGGTTGATGTTTAAAACATATATTGTACACAGGCCAAATAAAAAAACTCCACAGTTCACACCAAGCACAAAGATCTTTTTATTAATGAAAAATGAATACATATAGTATGGGCGGACAGTTGTAAACAGTTGCACGACAATTGCAAACTGTTATGGTTATGGGCGGATAGATAGTAAGGGAGTTACAGATTTACAGTTATGGGTGGATATATAGTTATGGAGTTACAGATTAGTTAACATTCCCCCCTTAATCCAAAGGGACATTTTTCATCCCAAGCTTCATTCGAAATTTTTCAAATTTCTCTCGACCCAAAGCTTTAGTAAAGATGTTTGCAATTTGCTTTGAAGTGGAACAATGATTGAGATGAATGGTTTTGGCCTCTACATGATGTCAAATCAAATGATATTTGGTGTTGATATGTTTGGTTCGATCATGGAATTTAGGATTTTTGGCCAATTGTATTGCAGAAGTATTGTCAACAAAGACAGGCATTGAAGTCATTTGTTTCTCCTGCAAGTCTTCAAGAATTTTCTGAAGCCAAATGATTTCTTTTGTGGCTTGAGTTGCTGCAACGTATTCGGCTTCAGTTGTAGAATTAGCAGGAACTGATTTCTTTCGTGATCTCCAAGTGATGGTTGTTGATCCAAGATTCATCAAATAACCTGAAGTAGACACCCCATGCTCTTTATCTCCGTCAAAGTCAAAATTTGAATAACCAATGAGATGGAAGTCTGAAACTTTAAAATATTTGATGCCATATGATTGAGTTCCTTTTAAATATTTGAGCACTCATTTTGCTGCTGTCCAATGACCTTCACATGGTTGATGCATAAACTTGGAAAGTATCCCTACATCAAAAGTTATGTCAGGATGAGTAGTAGTAAGATAAATTAAACTTCCAACAAGTTGTTTGTACTTTGTTGGATCTTCAAATGCACTACCTTCATTTGAAGTAAGCTTTAGATTCTGCTCCATTGGAGTAGAAACAGGATTACAATCCTTCATATCAAATTTGTTCAATAGTTCTCCAATATATTTCTTCTAAGAAATAAAAATGTTCTTCGGTTTTTTATCTACTTCGATCCCTAGATAATAATGTAGTAATCCCAAATCTGTCATATCAAAGACCTTCTGCAACTCCTTTTTAATAGATGTTATATAATCACCATTATTTCATGTGATAAGCAAATCATCTACATAGACAACTAGATATACAACCGATCTTCCAACTTTCTTAACAAATAAAGTTGCATCATATAGATTGAAATGCTTATAATTCAACTTGAGAAGATGGCCAATTAACTTTTCATACCAAGCACGAGGTGCTTGTTTTAAATCATACAATGATTTTATCAATTTGCATACTTTATGTTCTTTTCCTTTAACAGAAAAACCCTCTGGTTGCAACATATAAACATCTTCTTTTAAATCTCCATATAAGAAGGCAGTTTTTACATCCATGTGATGTATTTTCCATCCTTTTTGAGCTGCAAGAGAAAATAAGGTTCTAATAGTGCCCCATTTCTCTATAGGAGCAATTATTTCTGTATAATCAATACCTTATTTTTGTGCATACCCCTTTGCTACAAGTCTTGTTTTGTGCTTATCAAGAGAACCATCAGCTTTATATTTACTTTTATAAATCAACTTACTACCAATTGGTTTGATGCCAATAGGAGGATCCACCAACCTCCAAGTGCCATTTTTAATAAGAGCATCATACTCTTTTTGCATTGCAACTTTCCATTCATTACAACTAGTGGCTTCTTCAAAAGTAGTAGGTTCATTA
>ML789870.1:91750-109718 GCA_009831015.1 Picea engelmannii | reverse complement strand
TACCAATTGGTTTGATGCCAATAGGAGGATCCACCAACCTCCAAGTGCCATTTTTAATAAGAGCATCATACTCTTTTTGCATTGCAACTTTCCATTCATTACAACTAGTGGCTTCTTCAAAAGTAGTAGGTTCATTAACAACAAAAAAATCACCAAACCTTTTTGGCATTGTCTTGGTTCGTGTTGATCTACGTACTGATTGCTGCAATGTTTTCTCAATTTCAAGAGTGTTTGAAATAGGTTCTTCATGACCATTATTATCCTCCAATTTTTCTTCAGTAGGAACATTATTATCAACCAATTGTTCTTCTACAGAAACATTATTATCATCAAAAATATTGCTATCAACTATTTTTTCTTCATTCTTTGATGTGATCTCATTCTCTGGTGTTGTTGAAGGAAAATCCACAGACTGGTCTAGAATATGAATCCCCCCTTCAGGATGTGGGAGATCATTATCCCATTCATAATAAAACTTCTTGGAAGAGAATCTATCCAAATGATTGAGTTTCCTATCAATAGTAGAAGCATCTTTAGCAAATTCGAGAAAAACAACATCTCTTGAAATAACAAATTTCTTGTTTTCCTCATCATACAATCAATAAGTTCTGGAGGTATTAGAATACCCCAAGAAAAGACATTTGCGACTTCTTGCACCCAATTTGTTGCGTTGTTTTTTAGGAATTAACGCATAACATGGAGAACCAAAAACTCTGAAATGTTGAATAACAGGAAGACGATTATACCATAATTCATAAGGGGACTTATTATTGATGGCAGTAGAAGGACAACAATTGTGAATATAAACGACACAAAGTACTGCTTCTCCCCAAAACATCAACCTGACATTCTGAAAAAAAACATCATTGACCTTACCATATTAAGCAAAGTTTTGTTCATGCGCTTTGTTACACCGTTATGTTGTGGAGTATAAGGGATGGTGGTCTGATGTTTAATACCATTATTTTGTAAGTACTTTTCAAATTCATTAGAGGTTTCTTCACCACCATTATCTGATCGTAGAGTGCCAATATTAAGTTGAGTTTCATTTGTAATCCATAAATGAAAATTCTTAAAAGTTGCAAAACCTGAGATTTCTCTTTCAACAGATAAACCCAACACATCCTGGTGTAGTCATCAATAAAAGTCAGTAGATATTTATTACCATTTGCAGATTGAACAGGCATGGGCCCACATAAATCATAGTGTATGAGACCTAACTTCCTGGAAGCTCGGGAAGTAGATCCATAAAAAGGTTGTTTACAATGCTTGCCTAAAATACAAGCATTACATGGAGAAATCTTTCTTGGAATAGTAGGAAGCCCTTGAATGCCTTGTTGTTTCGTATCCGGATACTATCATAATTAATATGACCAAAACGAGCATGCCACAATAAGCTTGAAGACAAAGTATCATTATGTTGAGCCAAAATAGTTGAATTAGATTGAAAAGAGGATGTCCCTTTCAGTTTTAAAAGTTTGTTTTCTTCAACACCAGTCATAACAATCACCTGATTAGATGCTTTTATTATTTCAATTATACCATCAAACATATGTATAGAATGTCCTTGCTTCCTCATATGTATGAGAGACATCATATTTCTATTTAATTGAGGAATGTAAAGAACATCATGCAAAATATAATCAAGAAGTCCTGGTAGGAGAAGTCGAATAGATCCTATTCCTGAAGGCTTTAACTGGGACTTATCAGCAAAATAAACTATTCCATCAATGTGATTATTGAATGTCTCAAAAAAATCTCTTCTGAAGGTCATATGGCAAGTGGCTCCAGTATCTAAAATCCAAGTGTCTTCCCAAGAAGCAAAAGAAGTGTTAAAAACTTCATTGATACTAAGATTACAATGTGCAACAATATAGTTGACAGATTCAGGTGGTTTGCATTTGTCTGGAGGTTGTTTCTCTTTCTTCTCACTAATCCTTTCCCAAGGAGTGTGACAATGAGAGGATGTATGACCTAGTTTACCACACCTATAACACTTAAGAGATTGTTTATCATTCTGAAAATGTTTTTGTTGTCTATCATCTTGTTGTTTGTCTCCTTGATGATAATGACCCCCCTGCCTCTAAATGGTCTCCTACCATGACCTCTGTGACTATTTTCAAATCTAGAAGACTCTCCTCTAGGTTTCTGCTCTTTCTGTGCAAGACACAAAGTCTCAACTGTGGAAGTGGAAAAAGATTCCTTCTTCCCAAAAGCTTTCTCTCTTTTGGAAATTTTGTCTACAAGAGTATCAAAAGTCATGTCTTTCATCTGTCCACTAGCTTGAAGATACTCTAAGTAGTGTGAATAGGTAGGATATAGGGCTTTAATAAATGCTATGAGTTTTAAATCAACTTTGACACCAGTTGAGTCAATATCATTAAAAAGAGGTTTAATTTCGGAAGCTAACTTCATGGGATTATTATCTTTCAGTTCTAGATTAAACAACTTCATCAACAATTGTATAATTTCCAGCTCTGAATGGGAGTCATAAAGATCTTTTAATTTCTCTAATGCTTTAAACGTTGTGGTGCTGGAAAGAATATGTCTGCTTACCTCTTCAGTGACTGAGGAAAAAATTAAATCATGTGCCTTTTATCTTTACTCTTCCAAATTACAAGTTGTCTGGCATCTGTAGGTTGCTCTGGGTCATTGTCATCCTTGCCTTCACAAATTTCCTCCCATAAATCATTAAAAATAAGAGTATTTTTTATTTTTCGAAACCATTCTTGGTAATTTTCTTGTCCGGAGAGCACTACTCCCACAATTGATACTAATGAATGCATTGTAAACTAATTTCTGTAAATGAAATTCCACTTGCACAAGAAAAATAAAATAAAATCTCACAACACCTTCAACCTTGGCTTCTCTGTAAGTTGCTCACAGCTGCTCCCGTACACAAGCCCAGTGACTGGACGCTGGAGGGCCTTCGGGCACTTATTGTTCCTTCGTTGTGACTACACTGCAACTGCACAGTCACAGTCCTCTCAAATCTGGAGCTCATGCAAGCACACAATAGCATGGAGTTTTTAAAAAAATGTGGGTAAAAAAAAGCGTGGCTCTGATACCACTGTACATAGGCCAGATAACAAAACTCCATAGGTCACACAAAGTACAGAGATATTTTTATTAATGAAAAACGAATACATATAGTATGGGCGGATAGTTGTAGAAAGTTGCAGGACAGTTGCAAACTATTATAGTTACGGGCGGATAGATAGGGAGTTATGGATTTACAGTTATAGGCAGATAGATAGTTAGGGAGTTACGGATTAGTTAACATCTCTGAGAAAAGGTTGGATCAGACATGTAATGTTGTTTAATTTAGAACCTCAAGAGATACTCTAATTCCAATCGCAAATAACAAAATAGGGCATTATACAATTTCGCTGAGGCGACTCTAAAATAGATATCTTGGTGAAAAGTTTTGGATTGAATCATTATATTCGGTTTAAACAAATTTCATTGTGTTGCGATGACTACATGCAACGTTATGAAAAAGAGATATCATGTGAATCTAAAATCTCATAGGGAGGCCGAGATGAAACTTGCTTTCCAAGAGCTTTACACTGAGAAAATATCGAGATATTTGTTCCATAGATTATTGATTGTACATTAAATGACACAAAATAATTTTTCCTTTTAGAAAATTGTTTAATGTAAAATTGTTGTTATTTTTTAATTGCTTCAAGGTCCTTAAGAGCAAGATGACTGATAAAGAAGAGAAGATTGAGAAGTTTCAAGTTAGTAATCTTTCGATCGTTTGTACCCAAATCCACAAATACATAATTATTCAAAGATGCAAGTGATAAAAAATAGACAGTCAAGACAAAACAATGGAGTTTGTCTTTCATCCAAGTAAAGAATTTTTTTTTTTTCATTATATGAATTCATAATTTTGGTTGAATAGTCTAAAATGAAAAAATGACAGATTGTAAAAAGATATTTTATGTAAGTTTAAAGTTATAAAAGTCAGTCCTCTCAAGGATAATAAGTGTAAAGATAAAGGAAAGCACAGATCTATATCTATGTTTAAGACATCTCAACTAAGTCATTGGTTTAGGATGGTTTAAATTTTATTATTTTAAAAAATATATTTTTATATTTGTTTTTAATTTAATTTATGAATTTTGCATATGTGATATATTTACATGGGTTTAAATGCACTTATAAAATTATTGCATGGATTCACATAATACCTAAAAATGAGAACATGGCACAAATATTAAATTGTATATTATTTTCTTATCTTAGTCGTAGAGCGTTGCTTTATGTCTCGTCTCCTTTATGACCTTGACAAATTATAGTGCTCAGTAGGCACATGTTGTTGCATGGGCGATGAAATGGCTTCAAGCCATCCATGCTCTCATCAATGTGGCATCCCCCTTGCCGTATCCAAGTAGTGTCTTTTATCAAATTGGCAAGGTTCAAAACCCACAAGACGCTTGTTATCATGTTTGCAATCAGATATGATGCTTGTTGATTAAGAGAAATAAGAGTTCAATCTACCAACCCCCATTGTTTATTTTTGTTATAAATCTATTTTTATTTTATTTTACAATCGTATGTTTTGACGACCTTATCTTTGTCTAAATAGGTACGATATATGTGTAGAAATTTGGTGAGAAGATGTTGAAGCATGGCCATTGCTCAGGGGGAAGTCAAGCCTCGACATTACACAAATAAAAAATCATTAAATGAGAAACTCTACCAAAGATATGGGAAACAAAAGCTACAAAGAGCTCCAAAAAAGATTTGAGACACTTAATCCTCCTTCAAAAATTACTGAAAGTAATAAGGAATAAGATATGACAGCCATGTCCATTACTCCAGGGGGAAGTCAAAAAGTTATTAACTGAGAAACTCTACCAGAGATATGGGAAACAAAAGATGCAAAGAGCTCCAAAAATGTTGTACGTTGAAGAGGAGCAAGTGCAACTATTGAAACTGTTGTTGCAATTCTTTTGGAACTTTTGCCTATTCTCTGTATTCTCTCAAGATCTGTTTTTTAATAATCAATTGCAACATCTCGCTCAAAACCTTTGTATCTGGCAGGGACATTGCCACATGTGGCTTGTTTCTTCAAGTAACAATTGATGACACACTTTTATCTTGAGCTCTTGATCAATGAAGCTCTATTGAACATGGAATCTTGTAGGAAATTTATTCACGTCCAACTTAGATGTTGTCACTTGAAGTTTTAATATAGAATTCTTGATATCTATTTAATATAAAAATCTCCATGTTTGTTAAAATGGAGTAATCATATAGTTTTAAATCATCATCTTCCTCCTAATACTCTCTGCTCAGCTCCCTTTTGTTAATTATTTCTCAACTCATAGTGGCCATAAAAATAAGCTCTCAACTTAGAATTCAACTTAGATTTCCTCCATCAGCAATAACATAGATTTGGTGTGCTAGATATCATAGTACCCAAACCTCTTCAAGTCATATATATATAGGGAAATTCTTCTCTAATGGAGATGGGGATGTGAATATAATCCAAAAAGGATCGAGAGAAGGCTAAGAACATCTCAGAACTTACAGAGGCAACTCAGAACGCTTAGAATGGCTTCAGCAGATAGAGAAAGGGAAAAAATTCAAAGTTCCCAAAACTCATTGAAAATGGCATGACCGTGAAGAGTGTGTCACAAGATTTCTAATGGCGCAAACAGCTCGTCAAACGAAGTTATGGATCAAAAGATATAAGTGGTCAAAGTTTTGGTCAACCTAGCCCAGTCAGCAGGGATGAGTCAGCATTCGTACTGTTGATGTCAGCATCGGTACGGATGAGGTCAAAATCCATACAAAATACGTGGTAATCACAATTGTGACATGTTTCATGATGACATCAGCATGCCGTGTGGAAACACCAAAGGCTGCAATGTGTCACTCAAATTTGGACTTTTTAGGGCACCATGTGGACCAGTAAAAAAGTGCCACATGGCACCCACAGGTGATGCCACATGGAACCACCCAGAAGGTGCCACGTGTCCTGAGGTGACATATATGTGACGTCAACACACAGGTGGGAAAATCAGCAGATGCCACGTGGCCCAATAGGAAGGCACCATGTGGCACCCCCGAAATGCACAAGGAGGCTCTATGACCGAATTTAATATATATATATATATATATATATATATATATATAAACAGAACTTCGCCAAATATGGAAGCAGTTCTGACACATATGGAATATCCTCCATAATTAGTAACCACTAGCTATACGTTAGAACCTCCACCATAAATAGTATAACTGTCTGTTGATTTAATAGCCATTCTGCCATTCTAGCGATCGCCGACCATTTTAGCTGTCACCCATCAAATTTAGTAAAGTCCGCCAAAAAATTGTTAAAATTGTGTGTTAAAAGAGGATTCCATGGGATTCAGTCCTGGGACCTCCGCTAACTAAGAACCTAAACTTAGCCTCCATAACCAATGCGCCCAACTTCCTCATCAATGCACAACCGTCCGCAAAATTGTATAAGAAGGGTGTTCGGCCATAGTTCGGAGCAGAGCACGAGAGGAGAACCGATCGCGCCCATACGAAATTTGTATGGATTGGGGCATGCTTTTCGATATTTCTCAGTCATTAATTGTAGGAGCAGTGGCACGCAAACTGAGGCAATACTTCTCTTGGGCCAAAAAGTGTCTGACTCGAATCGAGGTGTGGAGATAGTAAGTTTTAGGTAAAACAATGCCACGAACGCAGTGGTGGTGTTAGTTTTCTGATCTGAGCAAAGATTCTATATCTTAACTCCAGAATGAGGTATACTTATGTATTTTTCCCAATTCTTTTGTGGAGTTAATAAAAATACCTACACATTTGAGAGTAGGACCCAGAGACGTAGTCCACCAGGGATGAACTCCATTATCAAGTTCTTTGTATTCATATTGCATTCTTATGTCCCTTTCCTTTTGATATCTTCCTTCTTTATGGTGTACTTTATTTTATTCTCATTTAATATGATTCTTTAATAAGTCACCTGACGAAAAGATCCCAGATCATGTTGGTATCAGAGCAGTCATCTTTGACTTGAATTGTTGAGTATGAATTATTACTAGGGCCAAGAATAAGAAATGTGAAGGAACTCTTAAGACTTTCAATCTGAAATTGGTCGTGAATCTCAAAGAAAGAAGATGGCAGAAGAGGACAAGAGTGATGAACAAGAGAAAAACTTTCACATGGTCTTTTATCGCATGTCAGAAATGGTCGAACGAATGTATGGAAATATTTGTTCCTTACACTTGTGGACATAAAAAGATTTGTGAACATGTTGAACATGTTTCCCACTATTCTTCTCTTCTTTCAGTATGTTGGGGTTCACTTTGGGTTACCCATGTCCATTGTCTCGGATTGAGATACTCGATTCCTTGGGGATTTTTGGACTAGCTTGTGGAGAATGATGGACACCAAATTGAAGAGGAGCACTGCTTTTCATCCACAGACCGACGGACAGACAAAGGTGGTAAACAGAACAATGGTTCTTTTTCTTCAAGGATACTACAACAAGCATTCTCAGTTATGGGATGAACTTATACCCTATGTACAACATTCTTATAACTGAGCTTTACATTCATCCACTCAGAGTTCATGTAATATACAAGATATAAAAAGTATGCTGAACAAAAATAAAATGCTAGATATGGCAGAATAACAACAATATAACCAGAACAATCACCACAATAGCACTGAAATGATATAAGAATAACAACAGAAATAGCACTTTGATTCTGAAAGCAATGTTCATGGGCCTCTTTGAGGGGGCAACCTCCAGTTGAGAAAAGCTCTATTACAATAATATCCAAACTAGGGTTCTCATACCCTCGACTCCTATTTATACTAAATATGTCTATCAAAAGAAGCATCTAGAGGAAGATCCTTCTAGAAGCGGAAGATTCCATTAGGTCTTCTTACATTCGACTTATTCTATTTTATTGAAAGGTCTTATTAATATTGACCTTTATTACATCCGGATATATTGTTCTACCTATGTGCGGGTTAGGACCCTAACAGTTCACCTTTTGAGACATGTTTTGGGTACCTACCAAAGGTTCCTTTGGACTTGATGTATGGGAGAGATGCCGATGTGAATGAAGAATGAACAGAGGACAGAGCCCGCAAGTTCATCCATAGGATTCAACAGATACACCGGGCAATTAGGGAATAGTTGGAGAAGATTCAAGCACAGTATAAAGCTCGACATGATAAGCATAGGCTTGATCATCAGTTCCAGGTTGGAGACTGGGTATGGCTTCACATCAGCAAGGAACGATTGAAGGGTGAAGGCAAGAAAATCAAGAAAATCCAATATGGACCCTTCACTATCTTGGAGAAAAGCGACACTAATGCTTTTCGTTTATATCTTCCACCTTATATGCAGATTTACTCAGTTGTTAACGTAGAGAACTTGAAACTTTTTTAGCCTCCCATGATCATGGATCAGGATGAGGAAGTTTCAATACCTTCAGTTGATGAGTTTGCACCTAAGTAATTGAATGAGTTGCGGGAAGATATCATCCTGGACAGAAGGATGAGGACTTCACTCATGGGTGATGTTGATTATCTTCGAGTAGGCTTAAAGGGCACACATCCAAGCAAATCAAAGTGGATTGAGAAGGACAAAGTGAGAGGACTCTTCCCTCACTTACTAGTTGATTAATGAAAGATTTTGGTGGTCCAACAAGCTCTCCGTGGGAAGGCGTGATCCAAAAATGATCCAGAGAAGGCTAAGAACAAATCAGAACTTACAGAGGCAACTTAGAACAATTAGAATGGATTCAACAGACAGAGAAAGGGAAAACATTCAAACTTCCCAAAACTCAGTGAAAATGGCATGATCGTGAAGATTGCGTGGCAAGATTTCTAACGACGCAAACAGCTCGTCAAACAGAGTTATGGATCAAAATATATAAGAGGTCAACGTTTTGGTCAACCTAGCCTAGTCAACAAGGAAGAGTCAACATTCGTACTATTGATGTCAGCATCAGTACAGATGATGTCATCATTTGTACAACCAACGTGGAAAGCGAAGAGGGTGACAGGTGTCATGATTACATCAGCATGCCACATGGAAGCAACAGAGACTGCCACATATCACTCAAATTTGGAATTTTTAGGGCGCCATGTGGACCAGTAAAAAAGTGCCACGTGGCACCCCCAGGTGATGCCACATGGAACCAACCAGAAGGTGCCATGTGTCTCGAGGTGAGATCAACACACTAGTGGGAAAATCAGCATATGGCATGTGGTCCAATAGGAAGGTGCCACGTGGCACCCCCGAAATGCACAAGGAGGCTTCATGATTAAATTTATATATATATATATATATATATATATATATATATATAAAGAGAACTACGCCAAATATGGTGGCAGTTACGCCACATGTGGCATCTACGCCATAATTAGTAACCACTAGCTATACGCCAGAACCTACACTAGAAATAGTATAACTTTCCACCGATTTAATAGCCATTCCGCCATTCTAGCGGTCGCCCGCGATTTTAGCTACCGCCCGTCAAATTTAGTAAAGTCCGCCAAAAATTTGTTAAAACTATGTGTTAAAAGAGGATTCCACGGGATTCGATCCCAGGACCTCCACTAACTAAGCGCCTAAACTTAGCCTCCATAACCAATGTGCCCCACTTCCTCATCAATGCACAATTGCCCGCAAAATTGTATAAGAAGGGTGTTCGACCAAAGTTCGGAACAGAGCACGAGAGGAGAACCGAGCGTGCCCGTATGGAATTTTTATGGACTGGGGCATGATTTTCAATATTTCTCAGTCATTAATTGCAGGAGCAGTGGCATGCAAACCAAGGAGAGATTTCTCTTGGGCCAAAAAGTGTCTAACTCGGATCGAGGCGTGGAGACAACCATTTTTAGGTAAAACGACACCACGAATGCAATGGTGGTGTTATTTTTCTTATATGAGCAAAACTTCTGTAGATTAACTCAAGAATGAAGTATACTTATGTATTTTTCCCAATTTGTTTGTGGAGTTAATAAAAAGACCTACCCATTTGAGAGCAAGACCCGAAGACGTAGTCCACCAGGGATGAACTCCGTTATCAAGTTCTTTGTGTTCATATTGCATTGTTATGTCCATTTCCTTTTGAGCTTTTCCTTCTTTATGGTGTACTTTAGTTTATGCTCATTTAATATGATTCTTTAATAAGTCACCTGACGAAAAGATCCCAGATCAGAATATATCAAGATGAGTTGTTTATGTGCATTTTATGTCATTTGATATTTTCCTAGAGGAAGCTGATTGAAGTTGAGAATTTCAATAATTAGAATAATTAGATTAGGAGTAGGTTAATCTTGTACGAAAGGGACTCCATTTTCAGGCAAAAAATGAAGTTGAATCCATGCAACATTTTAGGGATAGCTTGAGTTCCATATGATCCAAATTCCACGTGTCACAAAAATTTGCTAGGAAGGATTTTGCCTCATTTTAAACTGACCTAAATGTTTGAAATATTGATCAAAGTTTTGGATTGATGGGATTTTTGACTTGTTGGATGACCAATATAAGATAAAAGAAGATTGCTACAAGATTAGCTTACTCCATTAGAGTAGATTTTTACAAGATTGGGCGCAACAACTGGGCTCGCCGCTAGAGAGATCCAATGATATATTTTTCTTTTTTAGATATCAACAGATGCTCACGGGGTGCCCCTATGATCGGAGCAGCAAAATATGACCAACATAAGGAGTGTAAGTTGTTTCCATACGATACATTATCTTTACCTCTATGAATATGATGGAGCAAGAGGTGAAGCCCGACATGAGCTATAAGTAGTGAGTTATACAAGTTAATTAGGTTAGAATCATAACCCTACCAGTATCGAGTTCATTATAAATGTCAAACCATTACCCATATGGCTTGTTGATTACACATAGCTAATTGAGTAAGGAAACGAGAAATTCGGGTTGTTTTCTAAGCAAGCACTCTTGTCACCGACACAATTTACGATCACTGCATCCATAGCAGATGTACATTATAATTTATGTGTTTCAGTGACTTTCGTCGACATTGGCAGGACTCAGTAGGTTGAATTTTCACTCGTTTTCCTTGTCAATGAATGCATGGAATCCTATCAATCAACCTAATATTATCTGTCAAATTGTCAATTAGTGAATGCGATTCAATCCGGTCGCTCTAACTAGTAACGACTACCCAACTATGGATCATTCCATGGAACTCGAAAGCTCCAATTCCAATCAATCTTTGTGCGACAATGGAGTTACAACTTTTAGTCCCATATTGCTATGGAGATGTTTACACTGAAGGTGTTTATAAGCAGAGGTTCTATCTCGAATTTTCATGGTATTTCCTTATCCAATTAAGGAAGACCATCTGTTTGACACCTGCCACCGACTACAACCGCCTCTTCCTCGCACTTATTATTTAACCTCGTCCTCGTAGTTATTATTTAACTTTTAATGGTTCTACAAGGAATTTAAGAGTATTGGTAGGCTCTGTAGGCTTCCTACCGTTGTCACCGATCATTGATTCTGAGCTCTATTGATTTATCCAACAATCACTTAAGCAACCTTGTTCCCAACTTGTTTATCAGTGTCAGTAACAAGGGAAGATTTTCAGGAAATCTAGGGCTCTGCGCTAAATTCGTTCCCGACTCACTTATCAGCGTCAGAAACAAGGGAAGATTTTCAGGAAATACAGGGCTCTGTGCTAAATTTGTCAATAATGATGATACAATTGAAGTTTTCTCGGCTTCTTCTTATGTTCAGAGGAAATCCCAAAGAATGAAATTGGTAGTCAATTTGATTGCAGGTGCAACAGTATTAATATTCTTCGTTGGACTGATACTTTTTCAACGAGATGTTTGTCACCGAGCAGAAAGGCTGGAGAAAAAGGAAAAATTGTCATGGAAAATCATAGTTTTTCATAATTTGAGCTTCAATGCAGAAGAGATTTCCACTGTTCTATTACTGAAAGAAAAAGATAATGTAATTCAAAGCAGGGCATCAAGCAAGGTTTATTGCGCTGACCTACCCAACAATGAAACAGTGGCAGTGAAGCACCTTTGAACGACCACCAAGGGGATTAAAAAACAAGCTTTGTAGGCACTCATGGTTATATTACTCCTGGTAAGTCTTTATGCTCTTTTGTCTGGCATATTATGTGCTTCATTTTATTCCTTGATGTTTCCCCCACAATGCTTTATGCTCTTAAGTAATGTGTGTCCTTGCTCTTTGACATTATTGAGATATTCATTTTATTGATATTTCTTGCAAATGGATGAACCCTGAATTGTACCTTGTTTATCTATTTTTCTGGAAAAATATGTATACTCCTTGAAGGTCACAGAGAAGAGTGATGTTCACAGTTTTGGTGTGATTTTGTTGGATCTCGTAGTTGGCAAACAACCCATTGAACTAGAGTTTGGGGAGAACAAGGATATTGTTTATTAGGCTTCACACAAAATCTATGAGAAGGAAGATGCATTTGTGGTTTGCGACTCGAAGATTTCCAAGTCATTTAAGGAAGAAATGATTTGGGCTTTGAGAATTATAGTGTCTTGCACACTAATTGCTAGCTTTGCGGCCTTCTTTGAGAGAAGTTGTGAAACTGTTGCAAGATCTAGATCATTGTAACTGGTATACAACCATGCAGATAGAGGACTCAAATCATGCAATTGTTATAGTTGATATCCCTAGAAGACGAAGGAAATTGTGAACTTTGAAGAAAACCCTCATTGTAAACTACCACTATCTGAATGAGAGTTTTTCCTGGCCCTCTAGATGATGGATGAGACATGTATTTTGCTTGCGGAATGTTCAATTGTTAGCATAAGAAGGCTACACATGGAATAAATAATGTTTCATAGAATGCATTCTTGGTCATTAATGGACCTGTTCAGTTGAATTGTGAAGGCTAATATCCAACCAATATGAGTAGATTGTTATTGATCAAAAGTGCACTTTTAAATCTATCATACAATTCCAGCTATCAATCTTATTCTTTCTTTTTCCTTGAGCTTATATATTATTGTACTATAAGATTCCAAAAACACTTATATTTCTTCTTCTATGGGTAGTATTCCTATAACTTTATGTTCCATCCGAATTTGGCAACAAATTATATGGAGGCAACAATAGCAATAAAATATGACAATTGCAAATTTATTTGAAAGCGTCAAAGCCTCTAGGACTGTTGATGGATCATGGAGGGTTTTCATTTTTCAATCAAATCTATTTTGTCCCTTTGAAGATTAGACCTGTTTGAGAGGCTATCTGTCAGCTTTTCAAGGAAAGCAATTGTCACATCCACTTAAGGCTTACACAATTTACAGTGTATCTTATTTTGTGTTTGGCACTTGAAAAATCCTACTCACATACATATAGAGAGTTGTTGCAAACATAGTGAAATTTAAATTTGGTAAAAGTGATGAGAGAGTATCTAAAAATTTAAGAGCAGTTTGGGCAGAGAGTTGTTGCAAACATGGTGAAATTTAAATTTGGTAAAGGTGATGAGAGAGTATCTAAAAAGTTAAGAGCAGTTTAGGCCTAAATCTGTAGGTTGCGATTGCCCACACCTCTATGACACATTATCTCTGATCTCACGTTTCAATAGTTGACAACTCCATCATCCATCCTCACCTGCCACTCACCTGCCACTGACTCCAATTATTATCCCCCTCTTCTTAGCAATTATTATTTAATTTTAATTTAATGGTTTTATAGAAAATTTAGTATAATTGTTAACCCCCTCGTAGTCTCAATTATTATTTAATTTTAATTTAATGGTTTTATAGAGAATTTAGGCATAAGCTTCTTACCTTATCACCTATCCACCTTGTATTGTCTTCGATGTTGCGTTCCTTGCTTAGGGGTATGCTGGTTAGTTAGGGGTATGCTAGTTAGTTTGGTATAATGAAATTTTCTTAATTATATTAATAACAATATAATATAGAAAACTTCAAAGTAAACTATAATGAATTCAAAACCATTCTATCAGTGATTCAAGGTGGCGTTAGGTGCCATGGTGAGATTCGGAAAAATATACTTGGAGGAATTTTATGAGTGAAAATGCAATTAGATGTTAACAAACACGTGAGATGAGCTGTTCGTGCGGTGACGTGGGTGAATTGATGTTTTCGGATTGTAATATATATACTTTTCAATGATCGGGACCAGCTGCTCAGGTTTATATATGGAATGAGATGATATTTATACCAAATCTATGTATGTAAAATCTGCAGCAGCAACTAGGCCCGTCCTTAACCGGAATGGGCTGGGCCATGCTATACAGCAAGTAGTTAGCAGAAACTATCAAACTCCTATTTTTTTTGGTAAAATGATTCATGTCTATCGTTCCCGTCCTTAACCGGAATGGGCTGGGCCATGCTATACAGCAAGTAGTTAGCAGAAACTATCAAACTCCTATTTTTTTTGGTAAAATGATTCATGTCTATCGTTCCCATCCTTAACCGGACTGGGCTGGGCCATGCTATACGATAAGTAGTTAGCAGAAACTATCAAACTCCTATTTTTTTTTTTAAATGATTATGTCATCATTGATAAATAACCAGTTAAATTATACAGATCACATTTATTACTGCGTTTTCTATACTTAAATAATAAGAGTAAAGGGAGTTTTAAATGGATAGTTCATAAAAAAAACTAATATTTGTTAAGGTTTTGCAAATGAGATAGTAAGCTAAGTGGGCTTGATTGTGGGAAAAACTTCACAGTTAAGTGTGCTTGAGCCAGAGGTCTCTTGGGATAGGTGACCACCTGGGAAGTTCTGGTTACAGGGTGTAAGCCAAGCCCCTGAAGTAATGATTGATGCTATGTGATTCATTTTACTGGTTTCAATCCTACTTCTTTACCCACCCTTATAAATATGATGCAATGAGTGTTAAATGAATTATTGAAATCATAAGATTTATTGACATGGATATGGGTCATAGATTAATATTAATGACTTACTCTACTCAGTTAATCCCCCCAAAAAAATCATATTAATGGATTACGATACCATTCCACGCAGCAATTAATGGTCTGCCGTGGGGTTGTTATTGATCTCCATCTTGCGAAACTACTGAGCAAAAAAGCGCATTATAAACAAAATGTAACCAATATTTTAAAGACAATTCGATCGGCGTACAATTCTTACAAGAGAACGATTCTGACAAAATCTCCATTGAGCATATTGGATATGGACTTTAGACGAGATCACAATACATTATTCTGATACTCAAGAAGAACATGTTACAGTAGTAGACATTATTTCACTGCACGCTATAACATTAGCGAGATTCATGCAAGAAAACACTAAKTCAACTGAGATGAACCTAGAAATGAAGAGACTAAGTAGAAGAAATTAATATCAGTAGCACTCATAGAGTGTGATATTCACGCAGAGACGGAAATAAACGTCTCCCTCGTACGCATCCGTAGAGACTGTGGCGATTCCTCTYGACATTAAAAAATCTCCAGTGCCTCCCACCACCGATATATCTCTGTGTTTTGTAAGGATTGGGTCCGCTCCACCGAACGTGATGGTGCCTCTGTGGTCTGTCGAGTTGAGGACAAACGTGAATCCAAGCCAGGMGCTGAAAGTGTTCTTCATGTCATAGAAATAGAATCCCTGAGCTCTGCCCACCGGAGGGGAGTGGAAATTGTTGTCCAAAGTGATGGGATCGTCGAACACCGCCATATCTCCAAAGTGGTTGTCTTTTCCAGCAAGAAGTGTGAGGTTAGCCCCATGGGGAGCACCCACAAGCGTAGAAGTAGCGTTCTCGGCATTGAGGCCATTGTAGATAACATCGTGGAAATAGAACACCAGATTCCTACATGGCTTCGGGAGTGGGTACTTCTTCCATCTGTGCCCATCACTAGATTGAAGCAACACAGTACTGGACACCACAAGCCATACAAAACCCAAGTGCACAGCTGAATTATGATTCTTGATAGCCATTGCCAATGTAGAAGAAGATATGGGATCAATGAATCAATGCAAGGCTAATGGGAAGTGGGAGGAGCAGGGCTCAATTAGCGAGAAAAGCTGCCCGAGTGCAGTGATAGTATTGCCTATACAACTCTATATATATACAATCATTCAGTGGACTAGTCCTTTAGTACACGTGCAAATTTGAATAGAAAAATAGCTAACCATCTACATCGGTTTGAGTAGGTAAGCACTAACTACAGTCGGGGCATGTAGTCAATTTTGACACAAACTCTAGTCATAGCACAATCTACTGATTGACGGGTTAAAGTTCAACGTACTATCCTCGAACCTACATTTTACATTATATTTTATATTCGATCAATAAGAGCTGTCATTTTCCCGATTCGCCAACTGGAAGCAAATTACCAAAAAATGATAGGCTCTCGCTAAATATTATATATTGCGCTCAGAGCGAAAGTTTAGCGTCAATGATTTAACCTCGAGTCAGTAGTAGCATGGAATTTGCAAAGTAGGCTGTAAAATTCCAGTGCTTTTCTTTGTTTACCGCGAGAGTACACACAACTCATTGATTTTCTGGATTTTCTGGTCATCCATGGTCAAGCTCGGATGTAGAGAGCACATTGAATCGTCGCCGCCCATAATTAGGTCGCCGGAAAAATTAGGTCACCGCCCATAATTGATACAAATTTCTCTGACTAAGTTGTTTGAAAAGTGAAGGACACAAAGTGACACTTTCGACGAAAATTAATGAAACACAACTCCCGTCACGGTTGTGGAGCTCGAGTGGGTGGGTGGAGCGAGCAATTTTTTCCATGAATCGTCTTCGAGGATTTGAATATTTTGTGTTTAAGGTCATAGAATGAGGCACCGGGTGAATATTTTGTGTTTAAGGTCATAGAATGAAGCACCGGGTGCTGCAGATCAAACCAGAAATAATGTCTCCTTGGCATAATATTATAATATAAAAATTCCACAATACATAGAAGAGTAATGTTGATATTTAGTTTTGAGGGTGGGTTGGCTTTATTAATCACCGTTGTACTGTTATTGTTGTTGATAATTGATAAATTGTGAAGCAAAGAGAAGAATAGAACATGATACTGAAATGTATGAAGAAGAGATTGTTAGAAGAAGTTACAATGCAATGGGAGATGGCTGAGCTAAATAGGCTCAAGCAAGACAAAAATAGAAAGTACAACTGTTCAGTACAGCTGGCAGTGTTATATTATGTTTAACACTCCCTCTTAAACTCAACAATTATAATCATTAGCACTCACTATGCCTAAGTGTTGTCTCTGAAAATAAAAAACTGACTTTCCTAGTGGCTTTGTAAAGATATCAGCAAGCTGATCTCGAGAACCACAAAATTATAGTGCAATATCCCCATTATTGACTAGCTCGCGTATGAAATGAAACCGAGTGTCAATGTGTTTACTTTTCTTGTGAAACACATGGTTCTTGGATAAAGCAATTGCTAATGTATTGTCACAGAAAATGGGAGTTGGGTCATTTTCTGTATGTGACATGTCTGTCAATATTCTTCTCAGCCACACAGCTTGACAAGTTGCTGAGATAACAGCTACATACTCTGTCTCTGTAGAAGATATTGATACAATTGGCTGCTTCTTTGATGTCCATGAAATCAGGTTCGTGCCCAATTGAAAAACATATCCTGATGTGCTTTTCCTGTCATCTAGGCTGCCTGCAAAGTCACTATCTGTGTAACTAGAGAGCTGATTACTATCAGATTTAGTGTACCATAAACCAAAATTTAGTGTTCCTACTACATATCTCAAAATTTGTTTTGCCATTTTCCAATGAGAATCTTTGGGTGATTCCATGAATCTGGAAACAAGGCTGGCTGCATACATAATGTCAAGCCTAGTTGCTGTAAGATACAACAAACTGCCTACTAAACTTTTGTATAAAGTAGAGTCCACAGTAGGACCTTCATCATTCTTGCTCAACTTTGTGCCTAAAGGTATTGGGGTTTCTGCTGGATTGCATCCTTCTATG
>ML789870.1:41713-78630 GCA_009831015.1 Picea engelmannii | reverse complement strand
GACTTTCCCCCCTTCAGTGTGAGACTATGACCTAGTGGGGGTGCCTAGGCCACTGAGTCTCCTCATCACCTCTCTAAGAGGTGGGGGACATTACATACAGCTGGCAGTGTGCAATCAGACTGTTGAGGTTACATTATGTTTAACAATAATGATGTGCACTGAGCTATGCACATCGACAATTTTGAAATTAGGGAATTTTACCTGACAACTTTACATTATTTGTATCATTCTCAAAATGGATGACTGTTTCCAACTTTTTCGAAGATTTATTCTCAATTCCACGCATGTTGTTGTTTTGTGATTTATGAATGAGTTTTTTTTTAAGGAACATGGAAATCTGGTTAATATTCATTTTAATAATTATCTTTGGATTGATGCTAGCTATTCTCTTTGTCCACACAAAGTTAATTGTTCATGTAAATGTGTAACATGGTCATGTCATGTAATTGTGTAACATGGTCATCGTAGAGAGAACATAGAAAACATGCAACGAGGAAGAAATACTTGTTAGAGTGCAAGAAGAAGGCTATATTATCAAAAACACCTTAAAAGGGGTTATGTTTCCAAAATACATTTGGCATCATAAGAAAATGGATAAGTTAAAAAATACGTTGAAAAAGGGCTGGGAGGGGGGTTTATTAGAGAAAAGTTAAAAAACACCTTGAAAAGGGGCTATATTTCCAAGATAAATTTAGCATTAGCTACATTTGACATTATAAGAAAATGGATAAGTTAAAAAACACCTTGAAAAAGGGCTATGTTTCCAAGATACATTTGATCTCATAAGAAATGAATGAGTTAACAAAATAAAGGCACTTGGTGGGAATTAAAAAAAAAAAAAAGTTAAGAATATGGTGTAAATAACATTGCATTATGAGAGTATACAAATTCTTTGGGAAACACGAAAAAACAATTAAAAAAATTGAAAATACCCAAATCCTTATGCACATAACATTACATTATGAGTCTTTGAATTCTTTGAAATTACTCCCAAAAATAATTTTTTTTAACATACCCAAATTCTTATGTTGGATAAATTAAAAAAAATTAAAAATACCCAAATCCTTATGTACATAACATTGCATTATGAGTCTTTGAATTCTTTGGAATTACCGAAAAACAATTAATTTTTTTTTAAATACCCAAATTCTTATGTAGGATAAATTTAATGAAAACAAATTAAAATAATTAAAAAAATAAATAAACTATAAAATTTGTGTAAGTGTAATAATATAATATAATATATGAATATTTTTAAGGAACATCAATCAAAAGAAGGTTATATATTCTTTAAAAAAAAATAGTTTGTAAATCTTTTTAATGTATAAGTGGATTCAACATCTTTGAATACTCTTATTGCAATACAATATTAATAGTTAAGGTCATGTGTTAATAGATCTAGGGTTCTTAGCTCATGTGGTTGGGTAGTATGTTTGTTATCCTCCCCACCTAGGTTTAATTCCCATAAAAGTGGACATGTTGTCTTGTTGTGATAAGGCTAGAAGGGTAGACGCCCCATGGGATCAGTGGGCTTCTGGACGTCTCGACTCTTGCTAAGTCATAAGTTTCCTGCTAGGCGTTGGCTTGTGGGTTGTTGGCACTAGCCTAGGGGTTATAAAGGTCATAGGTTCAAATCTAGAGGGGAGTAGGGTATGTGATCCAAGTGGATATTGGTGGCCACCCACCTATTCCAACTGGCTCCTCTTGGCAGTTTTAGTTTAGCACGTTCTTCTGTACTTCTTTGTAATTGTGGGTTCTACACTTTCGGGGTTGTCTGAATCCCTACATATCTTCCAAGTGGATATTGGTGGCCGCCCACCTAATCCTACTGGCTTATTTTGAAAGTTTTCATGTAAGTACATCTTTCTATACTTCTAGGACCGTTTTGGGGCCCTAAACAATGTTTTTTTTGCTTGCACAGTCAAACTGTTGACAGAGTCAGAGTTTGATGACATAATGTGTAGATCTCAAAAATACCTTTCCAATGGGCTATCACACGCCTAAAACGGAGGTTGTATGCAAAAGTTAGAACCCCGAGAAGTTGAGGTACCAACTTACCCATCGAGGCTTGTTATCACTCCAAGAGTCACTCTAGGTTGTAGCTCTAGTGAGTTTGGTAACTTAATCAATTACTCAATGTAAATGTATAAAAATGGATCAAATTTAATAATTTGTTCAATATCTCTCTAACTCAAGACACACTTGAATACATCCAGACAAAATAAGGCCCTCAAGAGTACTGATCAAATGGTTTTGTAGACTGAGATGGATGGAGAATGCTTACTATACCAGCAAGGTCATATACATTACAAACACACATGAAAGGTTGATTATAACAAGGAAACAATACTTGCGGTTTTGCCTACCAATGCAATGATAAAAAGACTTTCATCAATCACTGTATAAACAAAAGAAATGAGCATACATTCGACCACATGTACAAGAAAAATAGATGGAAAGATATATGAACAAGAACTCCGAGAAGTGCTTATATTCCAATATATATATCAAAAGGTCTTTACAAAAAAGAGTATTTTCAAATCTCCAACTTCAAACCCTTTACAATGTAAACTTCATGGGCTAAATAGCCTTTACAATCCTTAACTAAGATCCTCTAAAGATGGATTGAATAGCTACCTATTTGCTTAGATATGATCTATTTACAAAAGATTAGGATCTAGATCCTATTTCTATGGGATTAAACCCTCATCCTTAAACTAAGTCTTCAATAGCTTCAGAGGCTTTGCTGGAGGATAATATATATCTTCTAGAATCATCAACAACAACTGGGCTTCGAGTCACCTATTCTTTGACCATAAAAGGATTCCAAATGTGACTTGGCTTCTTATACGTTGAGGATGAACTGGTTTGCAACGTGATACACAAAAAACAGATGACACGCACTACAAACTCCTGTAGAACATTGTTTTGCCAAACTTCTTGAAAACTTGCTTGAAATTTGTCTTGAAGGTTAGGATTTTGCTTGATCTGAATACATACCATTGTCATTTACTAATATTATTAGGATTACTCAGACTTCATCCAAATAATCTTGCATTCATATTCTCTTAATCATAATATAAGTTTCATGCACCTTCATAAGACTTCAAAATATAAAACAAGTTTGAGATCTTGTAATGATACTGCATATATAGCTTTCCACTATAACACTAATGAAAGAAGTCTGGAAAGCGTTCTTATTCTTCATCTTCATATGAACCTTATTCTACCCTTAGCTCAAGAACCAAAATAGAGTATGAGTCAATGTATGAATTTGTGAGTTGCATTGATAGCCTATCATACTATATGACCCTTCTTTGCAAGTATTCTGAACTTGCAATCATCAAAATCCTTCACTTGCCTTATATTTCTCAAGAACCAAAATTTGCAGCTTAGTATAGGAAAAAATAAATGATCCCTATTCAATAACCTTGAATACAAAATATGAGTAGTAGATATCTAAAGTATAACATGTTCATCATCATTCAACAAAATTTGCAAAACACCTTTGCTCATCAATCATCTTGCTTAGAAGAACTTGGTGAAGTGGTCTCTTTCATAAAAATGGCCAAGTTTATCTTACTCAGCATACTCTTTTCCAAGTATATGTCTTCAGCCAACTCACCCATTTGAGTAGTAAGGTGGCTACTCAAAGTGGAATTCTTTTGCTTCAATACTTGATTTTTCTCCTTAAAGGTTTTGATTTCTTCCTGGGCTACAAGTAACTTATCATTTTTTCTCTTGGATGACATGAATTCAGGAGATAGTTGCACAGGTTTAGAAGGTGATTCCTTTAACTGGACAATGGCCTTAAGTGCTTCTTTTTCTAGAGGGGATACCTTCAAATTGGGTAGCTTGGTTCTTGGATTAATGAGTTCAATTCCCTGATGAGACTAATCAGCTATAGTAAGCTTGTTCCTAGATGACCTTCTAGGGGAAGGTACTCTTGTTTTAACTTCAATGATCTGGATGCCATCATCAACCTCCATAGGTGAAGGTTCAATAGGGAGTTCTAACTATTTCTCAACAACAAGTTTCTCTTGAGGTTCTTCAATCAACTTGAGCTTCCTTTGGGATGATCTCCTCAAAATTGGTGGACCAATATTGACTGGAACACTTTGTACATGATCATCAATTTATACTGGAGGACGTTTGATAGGATGCTCAGGTTCTTCTTTGGTGATGACCTCTTTAGCCTTACCTTTCCCTTTATTCCTCTTAGAAGTTCTAACAGGTGGTGGATTTTGAGAAATAGGGGCTTGGGAATATTGTGGTACTTCAGTTGGGGAATTAGAAGGAGGTATAGTAGTCTTCTTCCTAGGGGAATCAAATGAGGGACCCACTTATTCAATTATTAAGGAAAAATAAAGACTCAATATATTACCTAAGACTTCAAATAATAAAAATTTTATTTGGGAGATAACATCTGACTCCTATTGGGGGTGGAATCCTCCCTGTGAGGTTCCCAGAACATAGTAGTTATCGTCGCCTTTCCACTCAATTTGAAACCCTGTAGCCTCCTCTGCTTATTGAGATCAAATCATTCTTCAAAAGTATAAATCTTGAACTCTATAATGCCTAGTCCATTGGGTGATGGAGTCTTATACTGCTGCAAACCAACAAAATGAAGAGAATCTACCTACTCAAATGGTGAGCTTATTATCTTTCTTGCTCGTACTTCTAATAAGCATAAGCAAATTGATCAAGTGAAGTTGAATCTCCAATGTAGCCAAGTAAGTAATTGACTAACAACTTGAAATTTCCTTCCAACTTTATGCAAAGTCACAAACACATAGACTGTAGCATGTGAATCATAATCTTTGAAATCATACTTACAATCCAAAAATCTGGCTTTAAAGATGGCAATAGTTGAAACTTCATCACTGAAAAACATCTCCATATAAGTGGCAACTAGATCTTGCAATTCAAACAAAACTTGTTGCTTCTCAACAACTGACAAAGAAACATGAATCATCAATTTCTCATCTAATCCTTTTTGTTTTTCTTTGCCATTTTTATGTGACTTGGATCCATCACTATGATGTGGTGGCCCATTACAGCTAACAATTTCTGAAAGAAAATAAGAGATATGTTCTTGATCTTCTACATCACTGTCTCCATAATGATCGAATGAAAGATGAGTCTTAAAAGATATATCATGACAAAACTGTTGATTACTCTTCCCAACAATGATATTTTTGAAAGATGTGTCAAAACTAAAGAGATATTCATTGTAGTTTTGAACAACAAACTCATAACTATCATCAACCATAGTATGCATACATTGTTGATCATGTCTTTGCTGAAAAGTAGAAATAGAGGATATTCCATTAGTCAACAAGCCTTCATAAACTTTGAATTCTTTCTCATCATCACTATATTCATCATAAATTGGAACATCAAGATAAAATCCTAATGGAAAAGATGAATATTTCTGCATATAACCATCAACAATATGATTTCAAAATAGATTTGAAACAACAACTCCTTCTTCCTCATCATTATCATCTCATTCACCTAAATTTGAAGCAAAAGGTACATAAGGAAAAAGACAGTCCTCTTGTTGTTCCTCCTTGAAAATGGATGATCTCTGCAAATCCAGTTTCCCATGGTTGCTCCCATATCCCTGTGTCTACAAATTTGAAAGTTGGGGGCTTCTTTTACTGATTTCAATTGGCATTTGACCAAAAGACAACTGATCATTGTGTTTTGTATCTAAAGCAACCAAATCTTTAGATTTATAACAATCAGGAAAAATGGTAGTAGGATAACCTTCAACTTCTTCATTATCCATTTCTAGTTCATGTTCGTGGGAAAACACATCATATTGAATATCATTAGAGAATTGATGAAGACTGTGAGGGGGGAATTATTTTCTATCTATAATTCCAATCTCATCATGCAATTCATATTCCTCACAACAATTGTCAAATAATAACTCATCTGGAAAATACCTTTTGTAGTGCTCATTGAATACTCTGTGAAAATCCTTCAAGAATGAAATGATGGAAGGGGGTAATTAGAAATACCATTTACGTGCATTCCTATCCAATGAATGAATGAACATCTTCATATGAACATCCTCATGTTTTAGATCTAGTAGATCCATGCACTCATGAAACTTGATGAGGTGTTTTGTAGGATTGTCTTCTTTCCTCTCTCTGAAGATAGGTAGAAAATCTCCCCATTCTGTCAAATGAGGTACTGGATGTGAGAAACCAAGAACTGTAGAGAAGTTGAGAGGTGAAAACCTATGAGCCAAAAGAGCAGCAAATGCATTTGACATTTGAAGATTGTGGAGTCACCACTGAATTCGTCCTTCATGGAGTCGCCAGATAGAACATTACAACCAATATGATGCCCAACCTTTGTCTATCATCAAAAGTTGGGACAATGTCGTCTCCCATGGAAGCTTGCTTCAAACTCCTCTCCCGGGCAACGATGCCAATTTGTTATCACTCCAAGAGTCACTCTAGGTTGTAGCTCGAGTGAGCTTGGTAACTGAATCAATTACTCAATGTAAAGGTATAGAAAAGGATCAAATTGACTGATTTGTTCAATATCTCTCTCACTTAAGACACACTTGAATACATCTAGAAAAAATAAGGCCGTCAAGAGTACTGATCAAATGGTTTTGCAGATTGAGATGGATGGAGAATGCTTGCTATACCAACAATGTCATATACATTACAAACACATATGAAAGCCTGATTATAACAAGGAAACAATACTTGTGGTTTTGCCTACCAATGTAATGATAAAAAGACTTTCATCAATCATTGTATAAAAAAAATAAATGAGCATACATTCGACCACATGTACAAGAAAAATAGATGGAAATATATCTGAACAAGAACTCTGAGAACTGCTTATATTCCAGTATATATATCAAAAGGTCTTTACAAAAAAGAGTATTTTCAAATCTCCAACTTCGAACCCTTTACAATGTAAACTTCATGGGCTAAATAGCCTTTATAATCATTAACTAAGATCCTCTAAAGATGGATCGAATAGCTACATATTTTCTTAGATCTTATCTGTTTACAAAAGATTAGGATCTATATCCTATTTCTATGGGATTAAACCCTCATCCTTAAACTAAGTCTTCGACAACTTCAGAGGCTTTGCTGGAGGATAATATAGATCTTCTAGAATCATTAATAACAACTAGGCTTTGAATCACCTATTCTTTGACCATAAAAGGAGTCCAAATGTGACTTGGCTTCTTATACATTGAGGATGAGCTAGTTTGCAGCGCGATACACAGAAAATAGATGATGGGCACTACAAAGTCATGTAGAAGACTATTTTTCCAACTGCTTGAAAACTTGCTTGAAATTTGTCTTGAAGGTTAGGAATCTGCTTGATCTGAATACATACCATTGTCATTTACTAATATTATTAGGATTACTCAGACTTCATCCCAATAATCTTTCATTCATATTCTCTTAATCACAATATAAGTTTCATGCACCTTCATAAGACTTCAAAACATAAAACAAGTTTGAGAGCTTGTAATGATACTGCATATATAGCTTTCCACTATAACATTGATGAAAGAAGTTTGGAAATATCTCTTAGTCTTCATCTTCATATGAACCTTATTCTGACCTTAACTCAATAACTAAAAAAAAGTATGAGTCAATGTATGGATTTTTGAATTGCACCGATAGCCTATCATACTATATGACCCTTCTTTGCAAGTATTATGAACTTGCAATCATCAAAATCCTTCACTTGCTTTCCTTATATTTCTCAAAAACCAAAATTTGCATCTTATTATAGGCAAAAATAAATGATCCATGTTCAATAACCTTGAAGAAAAAATATGTGTAAGGTAGCTAGAGAGGTAGTGGGGGCGCCCAGAGGGCCCATAGTGATAATAGTGGAGGTAATTCAATGTAAGGTGGAATAGGTCCACTATATTATTAAATAAGGCCCACTATGGTAGTTAGATATAATAAATGTAAGAGGACTTCTTAGAAGCTTCTACTTCTAGAATATTACTCCTTTAGAATGTTCTTATGTGATGGTAGAACTATTTAAAGGGGTTCAAGCAATGTAATGGGATATGAAGAGAAGTATTGTATTTGGAGCGGTATATCATTAGGAGGAAGCCCCGTCGAAGAGGCAAGTAGAACATTGCTCTCAACAATCCAAGTGCTCTTTCTGGTGTTATTTTGTTATCATTTTAGTAGTATTATGGTATTGTTCTGGTTATATTGTTGTTCATTTGCCATTTCTAGCATTTTATTTTTGTTATGCATATTTTTTATATCTAGAATATTACAAGTGGTATCAGAGAACTTTCCTCGGAAGAAAATTGTGGGTAAATGTTTTCAGGGTAGAGACATATTCTGGCGTCTTTAAGCTACAGAGATCTGTCGTTATGTGCATAAAACCGTGGTCATGGATTCATACACGCAGGAAATGCAAGTGGTACTTAAGCACACATCTGTTGGCCACCCTTGTAACCCCTGTTGGTACCCCTTCAAGTGGTAGCGCATTAGACATCACATGTATACGGATTAGCCTATATTTCCTGAAGCCCTCTTTAGATAAATCGATCGGCCTCCTAACTGCTATAGTGTCACCAAGAACAACACTCAGGAAGATACTCTCTAGTACCTGAGTAGTTGGGTAGTACGACTAAGGGCACCGTCTAGCCTCCTTAGTTGGTGCCTTGATATATTGGGTCGAGTACTACTGTTGGACCCCACACGTATATTAGAGAGCTATATCACAGGGAAAACCCTTGTCTGTAAAACCCTTAAATACCTAACCTTTGGGGACGGAAACGAAAAAACAAACCAGACAAGATCTATTGCCGCGCAAGTGTGTTTGAGTTGCCACATCACTACACATTTATTCCTGATTAAGAATTTGGGCATTTCATCACTGCAATATTCTTCAGACCATAATATAACTCCGGAGGAGTAAAAAAAAAATATATATATATCGATTTTGTTGCACCATTATTTGAGACCTATTCCATTTGATTTACATATTCACCCTTATCACATTCATACCTATCATACCTATCAAAGAGGCAAGTGAACAGGAGAGGATCCTTTCCATAATAGGATCCATTGTATGGTGTTGCCCTACCTCAACGGTTTGATATAATAAAGTGTGGTTTTCTATATTGTTTCATATATCTTGTGTGGTGATTGTATTCAAATATCTTTGGATCTATTGTGATATTTTGTATTCAGGTATTTGGTTCTTAATAATTGGTATCAGAGCACTTTCCTTGGCCAAAGAAGGGAATAATTTTTTCCTTTTTTTGTAGAATTTTTCAAGGGAAGAAAAAGAGGACGACACACTTCAGGTTCATATCTGAAGCTTTACGATCTGAATTTGGAAAAAACGTTGGGTATTTGAATTCCTCTTGGAAAAATTCCCAATTTCAAAAACAAAATCAGCCGAAACGGACTCTGATAAGTGAAGTTATGAGAATTTTAAATTCAACAGTTTTTCAAGGTTTTTCCAGAAAAAGCCGCGATTTTATGCCGTAATTTATTGTTCTATTTTTTGGTGTTTTTTGTGATAGTAGAGTGACTGCAGAGTTCATAAATTTTCATAGGGTGCTCATATGACTATTTCTTCTCAAACCCTCAAATAAATTCTACAGATTACTGAAGCATTCAAAGCCCAATTGTTTGACACATTGGATGACGGATTTGACGACTTTATGAAATAATCTGAAATAATTTTCAAATTAATGATAAACTCCAACAAGAAGATTAAGCATAAAAAGTTGAAACATGGAATTTTCAGCAAAAGAGGAAGACTGAAATTGAAAATGCATAGAGGGTTCAGAATTTGGAAAAGGAAGAAGAGAAAAACTCACTCATACATGGAGTTGAAACAAATTTTAAGGTTTTGTTTGAATTGTCCTTTGTAATGTTTGTAAGCGTAGTTGAGATTAAGACCAACACACATGTTATGTATTGACATTGTATTAAATCCATTTCTCCATTAAGGGGGAGTGTTAGATAATAATGGTGAAATGTCATAGTTAGGAAACTGTTAAAACATATTCATGTTTTAGCTAATGAGTGGTTTTTAGATCCATCAATTTAGGAGGCTGTTAGGGGCTATCCTAACCTATAAATATGTATGCAATTTATCAAATTGATAATAGATTGTGTGAGCGTAGACTCACTTGTGATATGCCATTGTGGCTTCACTGTTATTGAGATTGATATTTCTCAGTTTTTAATTATTTAAACAACAAACAATTGTAAAATACCAAAACCTAAAAGTTTTAAAGGATACATTTTCATAATAGCTAATGACATTAGAATAATGTTCTAGATACCATAGGAGAATAGGTGTGGAACACCAAGAAAGTGCAAAGGACAATGGACATGAATACCGATCCTATTTTCTCTATTATTCCCTCCACCCCCACTTTAATGACATTATAATATGTTTTCTTTATTATTCCCGTCACCCCCACCCTCACCCTCAACTAGTGCCTTAGGCCATGGACAAGATAACAAAAGATTAAGAGTCTCTATAAATTTGAAATAGTAAAAGATAGTTTCAAAATGGATTTCATTGCATTTTGACGAATATCCAGGAAAAATGTTAAGACACTCATGTGGTCACCCTATGATAACTAGTGTTATCTCTATGAAAGATGAATTAATCATGAATTAATCTTAGAATGGAAAAAATTTAGGGAAATATATTAGTAGACCATGGACTCTTCTTTTGAAAAAGAGAACTTTAATGCACATATTTGGCTAAAACCTACATAACCCCTTAGAACATTAGACTATTACACGATGTGCTTTTTTCTTAGAAAAGAGAGCTACCATGCACATATCTATAAGGTTGTAAAAAACCTCGTGAAAAACCTCTTCTCTTCCAAAAGAAAGCTGCAATAGAGCTAAACTTGAAAAACCCCTTCTCTTCCAAAGGAAAGTTACCATGCACAAATCTACACATGACCTCTTGAACATTAGATTATCACACCATAAAGATAAAAGCTCATGACCCCTTCACTTACAGAAGAGAGCTACCGTGCACATATCTATATGGACTAAAAGCACATGACTCTATGCACATTATATTATCCCACTCTACCAATTCCTTCCTTAAAAATTCAAGTAGTTTTCTTTTTTATTCTTACCATTTTGTTTTAATATTTTTATTTTTTTTATATTTTTTTAATTAAAATAATTATTTTTTTATTGATAAAATTGATTATCATTTTATTTTAATATTTTTATTTTTTTATACTTTTAATTAAAATAATTTTTTTTTATGGTTAAAATCGATTATTATTTTTCATGATATTTTACTCATTTTTCATAATAGTTATATAAATTTCATTTTTTTTAATTTTAATTTCAATATTTTTTTTAAGTATATTTTTGTTTGTATGACTAGCACAACATCAAAGTCGGTTGGTGAATGACCATAGGTATCAAGGAAGTTAAAACCAGGCTCCTAATGGATCATTATTATCAAGTTTATGTAAACTTGACAATAAAAATTTCCACAAATGTTAATTCTTGTTAATCATTTAAAGTGGCAATCATATCACCTTACATTAATTTCTTAATATGATTTGTAAATGTGAAAAAAGTAAATAGGTTATCTGATGCATTCATAAATGTAAGTAAGTTATGAACAATGAATCTTATCCATTGATTTGAGAGGACGACTAAGAATATGCTAGTATCTTTTATTGCTAACCATTAGATTAGGGTTTTAGATTAAAAGATCATTAATTGTGCACATTGTCAACAGATATAAGACTATGCTTAATGAATGAAGTTGTTTTTGAAGATGGGTAGAGTGTACACAATTTATCTCCAAAAAATTCAAATTATAATTTATTACTAACCATCAGATTAAGTTTTTAGATTAAAAGATCATTAATTGTACACATTATCAATAAGCATACGACTATACATAATGAATAAAATTGTTTTTGAAGATGAGTAGAATGTACACAATTTATCTCAAAAAAAATTAAATTATAATCACAAATAATTGTAAAACTTACACATTCATATTTTTTTTTTTTTTTTTTGAAATTCAGTTTTTTAATTTTACCATAACCCAAATTTTTTAATAGTCGGTTGTCGCTACTTTGCGACTGTCAGTCTTTTGTGGAATATTTTAATAGTCGGTAGGGATTGGTAGGTCAGAAGAACGTTTCTTGACTGCCACTATGATCAGAGTAACAAACTTGACTTTCGTCCCTTGTGTAAAGACCTCATTTTTTATTTGTCTATGATTTCAAAATTTTGCTTTCCTTCAAAGCGTGAAGAGTATAAAATTGAAATTGGAGAGCTGATGAAAACCAGATATGCAATACTGGCCTTGTTTGGAGTTGATCCTGTGCTTCCCAAAGAATATACTTTACTAATAGTCTACTATTTTTTCGAAATTGTCAGTTCCGTATACTATTCCTCTGCCTATTCAATCGGGGGCAATGAAGGAACATATATTGTAGTGAAATGATCCTTATATGATATAATCCTTATCGTAGTGAAATGATCCTTATATGATATAATCCTATAATCCTAATACCTTGTTTTAAGTATGGTAATCAATTTAAGTGTGGTAATCAATTGATGAAAAATATAAACTAAAAAATAAATGAAATTTCTTGTATAATAAAGTCATAGAAGGTCGTTGAAACAACAAAAATGGAACCTATACTGAAAATAGAAAGAAATGGAATGGAACCTTTAGGAGAGGCACCGGAAGGTCATCAAAGCAAAGCCACATTGCATTCTATTAAATCAATCGGTTTAGACGGTTGGAACCAACCTCTAATAAATAGGATCTAAATCGTAACTAATCTCCATTATTTGTAAGTCTCCCCTTTAATGGAGAAAGGATTGACATCCACACCTAACATTTCCATAAACAATTCAAATTTTATCTTCCCAAGAGGCTTAGTGAAAATATCTGGAGCTTTTTCACTAGTATTACAATACATTAAAGCAATGTCATTAGATTGCATCTTTTCTTGCGTATCAACATGCTTTGTCCTTGAATGGTAAACTGGATTATTTGACAACTTGATTGAGCTCTGGTTATCACATTTGATTATTGTAGCTTTCATTTGGTCTTGGTCAACATCTTGGAGTAGTCTTCTCAATCAAACAACTTTAGAAGTTGCTACACACAATGCTTTATATTATGCCTCAATGGATGACAAAGATACAATATGTTGTTTCTTACTGCTCCATGAAACAATCCCGGATCCAATGCCAAAGGCATAACCTGTAGTAGATCTACGATCATCTGGATTGCTAGCCCAATCTGAATCTGAGTAACCTGCCATCTCAGCATCGAATGAATTAGTATATTTAATACCATAATCAATTGTGCCTTTGATATACCTGAGTACCCTTTTCGTTGCATTCCTATGGTTTTTTAGAGGTTTTTCCATAAACTGACTTAACACACTAACAAAATATGTTATGTCAGGTCTGGTTGTAGTGATATAGTTCAAGCTTTCCACCATCTGTCTATACACTGTACCATTTACCTCCTTCGAACCATCATCACAGTGAAGTTTCATGTTCTGCTACATTGGAACATAAGAAACTTTACATTGATCCATTTTAAACTTCTTAAGTACTTCTTTGACATATTTACCTTGAGACACAAAGGTTTTAACAACATTTCTCCAAACTTCAAGACCTAGGAAGTAATGTAACTCACCAAGATCTTTCATTTCAAATACCTATGACATCTGCTTCTTAATTCCACTAATCATTTTTTTCTGAATTTCCTGTAATAATTAAATCATCAACATATAAGGAAATCAATACAACATGCCCATTTTCATCAAACTTGGTATATAGATTTGGATCACTTTTGCTCCTCATAAAACCTTGCTGAAGAACGAATGAATCTATCTTCTCATACCATGACCTAGGTGTCTGTTTCAGCCCATACAATGCTTTCTTTAATTTACACACTAAATTTACCTGACCACTTTTCACAAACCCCTCTGGTTGAGTAAGGTAAGCCTCCTCCTTTAACTTACCATTTAGAAAAACATATTTTACATATAATTGGTGAAGCTTCCAATGGTACTTTGTAGCTAATGCAATTAACAATATTATAGTATTTAATTTAGCTACTAGTGCAAATGTTTATGCATAATCAATGCCCTCCTTCTGTGAATACCCTTTTTCCACCAATCTAGATTTATATTTATCTATACTACCATCTTCTTTGAATTTAGGTTTGTATATCCATTTACATCCTATAGGATTTTTACCTTTAGTCAATTCAGTCAATTCCCAAGTTTTATTTTTCATTATAGAGTCATATTCTTCCTCCATTGCTTTTCTTCATTCTTCATGTTCATTAGTTCATTAAAAATCATGGGTTCTATGACATTGGAAATACTACTCATCAAGGCATAATCTTTGTATTTTTCAAGTGGATGAACCTGTCGTGAATATCTTCTCAATTGGATAGTGACTTCTTCTCCATTTTGTGAAGATTCTTCTTCACTGCTGGATGTATCCAAGTCATTGGGTGCCTTTTCCTGCTGGTGCTTCTCTTATTTGACCTCTTCATCTTCAAGAAATACATGCCATCGTTCATGACTATTGTCTTCATTATTTCCTTCTGCCTACTCATGGAAAATTACATCTCTACTTGAAAACACTTTGTGAGTAGATGGATCAAACAATTTATATGCTTTCAATTATGAACAATACCCTATAAAAATACATTTTATAGATTTAGCATCAAGCTTCTTCCCATTCTCCTTTCAAATATGTGTAAAATCCTTACACCCAAATATCCTCAAATTATTAATTGTTGATTTAGAATCATACAAGGCTTCGAAAGGAGTTTTATGATCAAGACACCTTGTTGGACTTCTATTCTTTAAATAAAAAGCAATGCTAATGGCCTCGGCCCAAAAAGAATTTGAAATATTTTTACCTTTCATCGTACTTCATGCACACTCCACCATATTTTTGTTTTTCCTTTCTGCAACTCTGTTTTTTTGTGGAATGTGGGGTACTGTAAATTGTTGTAATATTCCATGATCTTTGCAATACTTGTTGAAGTTCCCTAATCTGTACTCTCCCCCTTTATCTGAGCAGAGGATTTTGATGGACTTTCTTGTTTACTTCTCCACCATGTTTTTAAAATTCTTTGAAGTATTCAAAAACATCACTCTTTTTCCTAAGGAAATAAACCCATGTGTATCTTGTGCAGTCATCAATTAATAACAAAAAATAATAAGGACCACCTAAGGACCTTATCTGCATTGGTCTGCAAACATCAATATGTATAATTTCTAATACATCTTTCTTTCTCCTATCAGAATTAGAGGGGAATTCATCTCTGTGCATCTTTCCTAATGCACAACCTTTGCAAGCATCATACTCATTCTTCAACATAGGGAGTCCTTCAACCATACTTTGTTTTTGTATTAATGAAAAATCATGATAATTGATGTGACCATACCTTTGGTTCCAAAGAGTTTCTGTAAGCATAGTTGCAAAAATCAATGGTTGATGATTCTTGCTGGTGACATCAAGTTTGTACACACCTCCAACTCTGACTTCAAGCAACAGTTCTGTAATGATCCTACAAGTCCTTCACTATACAATGTGTATTGAAGAATTTGACCTTTAAATTATGATCTATAATTGTGGACACAAAAATCAAGTTTTTATTTACCCTAGGGACATACACAACATTGCAAATCTGTCTAACAGTTTCATTTGGCAGTGTTACTGGAATATCTCCATATCCCTTGATTTGATAAGAATGATAATCTCCAAGATAAATATGGGCACCATTATGTGTTTCTTTAAAGTTTATATACCAATTCTTATCACATGTCATGTGAATTGAAGCTCCAGAATCAACTAACCATGCGTCAACATCATCATTTTCAGTAGACAGTGCAACATTAGACACAAACAATCTGAGATCTTTTGAATCAAAATTTGGGTTTTCTTCTGCAAAATGTCCTGAATGTTTTTTATTTTTATGCTTAGCCTCATCTTTTTTCTTCTTATGACATTCTCTGGAAACATGCCCAGTCCTACCACAATAGAAACACTTAGGTTCATTTCTATTAGATGACATACCTTGATTTGACTTTGGTAATGACTTCCTCTGAAATGAATTTTCTCCTCTGCCTCCTTCTCCTGGTTTCCCTTTAGGGAATTTCTTCTTTGTCCATAGTGCTAAGTATGAATTTTGAGGCTTCAAATTTGTTTGTCTCTCTTCTTCTTGTAGGAATATACCTGTCAATTCCTCAAAGGTAGGATCTTTCTCTCTCGTTGCAAGGCCTGTTATAAAAATTTGATAATCCTCTAACATTCCATTTAGGGAAACTGTGACAAGATCAATGTTTGACACTTTTTCTCCTATATCTCCCAATTTATCTTTCATGTCTTTAATTCACCCAAGAAAAGTACTGACAGATTCATTTATATCCATTTTAATACTTAGCAATTTACTCTTTAGAAAAAGAAAATGATTTATACTATTAGTCTCATACAAATCTTTAAGTGTTTTTCAGGTTTCTTTAGAAGTATTAGCATCTCTAATGTGAGGAATTATATTATCTTTCACAGACATTCATAATAATACCTTGGCTTTGTTCTCTCGCTTATCCCAATATTGGATTTTTTCTGCTGTCACAGCTGTAGATGCATTTGGTCACGCTTCATATCCTTTCATGATCATCCATACACCATAACCTTCCATCAAGGTATGCATTTTGAATTTCCAATTGATGAAATTCGAGCCATCAAATTTATTGGCTTCATTGACGTAGGTCTCTACAAGAGGATTAGTCATCTTGACCGAAAAAGAATCCCAATTTCCAATACTGCCCTGCTTCTTTCTCTTGTTGGCCCTGTTATTTCACAGTTTGTAGCTAGGTCAAATGGTTAGAAGGTATAGGCCAAACTGGCGTAACATGAACCTTCCCCACCCAATGTCACCACAATGGGGAGGTTATTTCTATTCATGGAGCTTAGCCCAGGGGAGACGTCCCCGATAACCTGGGGTTTGAAGAGGCCAAAGTGTAAAGGTCAAAGAAAAAGTTCCTCCTCACAGGTTACCACTAAGGTCAGATAGTCTGGCTAAACAACCAATAAAGAAGTGTATGCTCGAATGTGAACACCTGACCGGAACAAGACAATAGCAGAATAATATATATGTAGGTTGTAATTCAGTGGGTTAGTACTTCATATAACTATCTGACATCAATATGTAAGCAATTAAAACAGTAGATATCAATGAGATCAATGTCAATTAATATAGCAATGAAATCATATCAATTCATCAATAAGTACTGAGATGGTGTAGCCAACAATGTATTTAATCAATCCTTTACTCAATTAATGCTCTTAAACCATCATCTAATTGCTTATCAATAAAATATGTTGCATCAAGATGGAATAACCAAGTGTGACGTCAGCCTAATTAGGGTTAGCTAGTTAGTTAGGCTTTGAAATTTAAGAGTTTTAAGAAGTTGTTTGAGCACTATCACTTCACCGTTGTGGATCTAAGATTAGTGCCTAGGGGTAAATGGAGTCAATTAAAGAGAGGATGCAAAGTTGAAGGGATAAAAGGCTAAGGACAAGAGGGAAGGGTTCTAAGGTGCTGTAATGGAAGGGCCCTAGAATCAAAACCCTAGGGGAAAGAGGCTCACTCTGATGTTTCTTAAGCAAGGCCTCGTGCTCTTTCCTCCTTCCTTAGGTCAAACTTGGAAAAATGACTAGCATAAAGGATAAGATAAGACAAGAGAGTGGGGTGAGGGAGAGTGTTGCAATGGCAAGGCCCTATTACCAAACCCTAGAAGCAGGACAACCCTAGGTGTCGATAACCTAGGCCTGGGACATCTCCTCCTTCTTAAATTTTTAAAAGCACAATTAGCACAAGGGAAGAAGTGAAAAGAGTGTAGCAAAGGCTAGGCTCTTCCTTTCTTCTTCAATGGATGAATATTTCTCTTTTAGGGGACATGAAACAAGGACCTACTTGTGTGCTTGTCACCTAGGGTTTTAAATCAGAAAATTTATAATAAATGCAAGAATACAAGACTACAACCATTCAATTAAGAAGTTTTGCAGAAAATACACTTACATATCATGAAGAAATAGCAATGCAAACCCTAGTTGTAAACCTTCCTTCAAGAGAAATGCCAAATATGCCAAGAAAATCCTTCCATCAACAAGTGTGTCTCACTTTAAAAGACCAAATACCCAACAAGGGCACAAAAAAATCAGACCTCACAAGAGAGTGAGTTGTGTGTTCTGTCAAAATGAAGGAAAAACTCCTCAATATATACTGTATCACGAACTCTAATTAAACTTAGGTCATTAAAAATAGATGACAAGGCTACAAACCAAAATCATTCTGTTTTTACATTAAATTGTCAAATTAAAACCCTATCTGAGCAAAATCAAGACATCAAGCCCCACTGAGGGAGATGTTATCCCTTTTAGGGAAAAATCCATCATCAAATGACAAAATGTTGACCCTCTTTGGGCCTCCCAATCATGCCACACGTGCCAACTTCCATGTCAAACTGCCATACGCTGAAGGTGACGTCAATGGCTCCTAGGTGACGTCCTGGGCCATCAAAGGGGAACATTCCACTGGAAGTGGGTCAACCCCTTTAGGCTGGGCTCAGCCAAAGTGTCCCTGATGGAACATCCTTCTTCTTCTCATGTGCAAAGGCTCGGTCAAACAATGTCTTTTCTCTGCCCTTGATGGGGTCCCAACAACCATCCGATGGGCTCTTCATCCCCATGGAGGTCCGAACTAATCATCTCCTCATGTGTACTGATCCAACTGGTACCTATCCATCGGGCATGGTCCTCCACATCAAAAACTTCACCCTCCATGGGCTCATTAGTCACAGGGATCATAGCAATGTTAATCACGTCTCATCATTAATATTATCAGACATATGCATAAAAGCCTTGATATATCATCCAATAGCTCAAAGATATTACAAATACCTAAAATACAAGGCTGAAAGAAAAGACAAGACACCCTATTGGGCTAGCATCCATAAGGAAAGGAAAGTCTCCAAGGGGTGTCATCCAAACCATGTAGAATGAGGTGATGTGGGTAAGGGATGTCTAGACATACGGGTAGAATGAAAGATAGGGATGCATGATATTACCTGTGGGTTCCTTTGTAGAAGGCAAACTGTACCCATCATGGATGCAAATTTTTCCAATCCCTTTATTGCCTTTACTCTTTCTTTTCTTTATTTTCTTTTTATTTTTTTTTATTTCAAGGGATAACTAGAGGACACTGCCTTGGCATGGTGACCAGAGTTGACAGTGTTACACACAAGCACTTTCACAGAGATGATAAAGCTGGCTTGTGATGAGACACCCTTTCCCTTGGCCATGCAACCAAAGGTCACTGCCCTGGCATGGTGACCAGATAGTGGCAATGTCATGCTGTTAGGTACCCATGAACATAATAGGTTTGCTCATCATGAGACCCCCTATCCTCTTGGCTAGGTATTATTTTGTTATTTTCTTAGGGTCCCTCTTGTTTCTTGCGGAGAGGCATTTTATTGCCTTCTCGGGATCCCTAGGTGAGGCATCTCTAGGTTTCATTTTTATGGCTTTTATCTTTTACTAGCTTCTTTTACCTTATGGGCCTTTAGCCCCTTCTTCCCACGATATAAGGTGCAACCCCACAAACATATCATCCTAATGCCCAGACTAGGGGAATGGGACAGATGAGTGGGAGATAAGATGAAAAATTGATGATATGATGGGAGTGGGTGATGGATTTTCAGAAATCCCCCCAGTGGAAAACCAAAACCTATGGGTACAAGATTGCTAGGACACCCTGTCAATCCCCTCAACAATGGTCAAGTGGGTCAATGTAAGATCTGAGCAGTTGTTAGAAATAAAAGGAGTAAGATGCATATATCTAAAGGTTATAATGATCAAAAGTGACACATACCATGATACCTGGACCAATTACCTCATGGAGCAAGAGCCTTCTCCGATACAAGACCAAGCTGATGGTGATGGATGTTGTTGTTGCTGACAAGACGAGTCTGACGAAAGAGAAGAAATATGGGCCCTCTAGGGCCATGCTCAGGTCAATCCTGCTCTCGGTACTCCATGTCTAGGACCTATGGTCCTCGAGACATGATCTCCTAGTTATCCCTAGAAATCGGGGATAACAAGCCCTTGGTTATGAAAGGGAATGGAGAACAAGGAAGAAAAGGTAAAAATCGAATGTCGCGAGAGACACAGTGACTGTCATTGGGTCGAAGTGAACAAAAGAGCAGAAAAGATGGAGCGATGTGGGGAAAAGAAAGCCATTGGATGAGGAGATCGAGCATGACATATCAACAAGGAAGATAGATCAAGGACGACTCAGGAAGTGGAAAAATCCACCATTGGATGCTTTGGAGCACCGCACGAGAAGGAAGGAAAGATAGGTTGGTGAAGTCCGGAAAAATTGGATCAAGTTGACCTACGGTTTTAGACACCTAGGGTTTTGACACCTAGGTTTCGACCTAAAGCCGTTAGTGAGGGACTATAATGTATAAATAGAGGTCAAGAGGACCTAGGTCGGGTCGGTACTAGTGTTGGGTATTGATATTGATTGTTGTTGGTTGAGAGATTATTGTACTGTGAGATATAGGAGTGTTGAGAGGAGAGCCTTCTGGTATTGTAAGATCTTCAACTGGGTGCGAAGATCGAGTCCTGCAGCTGGGTGCACAGGAAGGTGAGAGACAGAGAGAAGATCTACTTGCCAAAAGCACAGATCAGAACTGTAATCTTTATCTTAATAGATCATAAGCACAGTTCTGTGAACATAGCCCTAGAGAGAGGGTGAACCATGTATATCTTGTGTTGTGTGAAGGATTAATGCTTTGACCTCTGTCATTTTTATACTATTATTTTCATTACTGTGTTAGATCAAGATCTATAGATGCGCAGAGTAGATATTGTTGATAAGTGATATATGAATACTGTGATTGTTGTTATACAAGATCCCCTTGATATTCCTCTAGTTGTAGATATCTCTGTCCTGCAACCCCCTCATCGTTGCTTTGGGTGAGACTGCATCTGCTTCGCAGGTGTTGCCGAAAGGGCCAGTAGCTAGGGCTTGTTGGTGCACTCTTGGAGTGAACCCTGGGTCTGCCCCTGTGCCAAAAAATGGTTTCGTTGTCGGGACATGAATCATTTTAAGGGAATGTCAAGGTGGTTCCCATCAAAGACAGAGATTCAGAAGTGGATAGAGGATTAGGAGAAGGACTTTGTTGAAGCCCAGAATAAGAAACATAAACTGAGTACTGAAGATTGGCTGCAAAGATACATCTTCACCGACATTCACGAGATCTTCTTTGGAGGAATCCATTAGGAGCTACACGAGTGGTTGGCTAGGTTAGCTGACACACAGTTTGAGATCAGATATAGACCTCCTATGGTTTGGACATCGACGCTAATCCAAAAGGTCAAGAGAATTGAAAACACTGTATCCAGAGCAGTAGATCATTGGTTTGATAGTACCATTGGAGGGTATATCACCAAGTTTGTTGTTGACAGAACAAAATCATATAGCCAAGCCGAGAGATACTTTTTCAAAGGACCCAGAGGAAATTTTTTGCACTTTTTGAAGCTAAGAATCAAGATGCTCTTGAATGAAAACCACATCTTGAAGATACAGTAGATTGGTTGAACCAGGAAATGCTAATGTTCAAGATCTCAGAAAACGACAACGACACAAAAGTAGGACATACACAGAGTGGAAAAGTATTTTGAGGGGTTCACCTTGAGAACTTGTTTAAGAAAAACTACATAGAAGAGAGCTTCTACAACGGATAAGAGGTATATCTAACCGACGAAGAGCATCTAGATCCCACCAGAACAGAAGAAGGGGAAGCTGAAGAACTGCGCCAAAGTGAGCCAGAAAACTCAGGAACTGCGCAGACTATTGAATTAAGTAACATTAATCCTCTTGTTGTCCCAACAGTGCTTAGCATTCAGAGTAGTTAGAACCACCAAAATCTTCAAAGTATTGTTACTAGTAGCCCAACATCTACTTAGACAAGAAGCCTAGTCAGCTTTATGGCAGATGAAATGAGATTCCCTATCTTTAGAGGAGATGGATCTAAAGATCTAGATCATCATTGGTTTTTGTGTGAAGTTGTATGGAACATTAAAAGTATCACCGATGAAGCCATCAAGAGAACCCAGTTCAACACTATGCTAAGGGACCGCGCATTGAGCTGGTACATGAAACTTGTCCAAGGACTAGCACAGCCTAAGCCCTTGAACGAGATCAAGAATGCATTGATTGCAGAGTTTAAGAAACCTAAGTCGAAGTCACAATGTATTACAAAACTAAAAGAGATTAAACAAAGGGTAGCAGAACCTATTTGGGAGGTCAACCAAAGATTTAAGACCCTAACAGGTTGATTAACTTTTCAGATCCTCGATGAATAGAACAAAGAATGGTTCATCGCTACGTTGTTACCACACATAAGAGTCCCTCTGACGCAGCAAAAGATTGCATCACAGGAAGAAGCTTTGGAGATCACCATGAAGCTTGAATCAACATCGATGGGAGAATCTAGCTTAGGCATTATCCAGATCATGAGCTAGCTAACTAATTTGTCTTTACAGGTCAAAGATATGAAGAAAGATAAGGGAAAAGACAAAAGGGAAGATATATGGTGTGTAAGATGAAGATCTGAAGTCCATGATAAGGAACATTGTCCCTTATTTCATGAGTACTTGGCCTCAGGGGTGTCGAGCCCCTTGAAGAAAGTTAACCTACCTTGGTTCATTGTATGCAGAAATAGGCATCGCCCAGGTGAGTGCTACTACATGAAGAAGTATGTTCAGACACCCACAAACTTGTATTGTACATTCTGTAAATTAGTGGGGCACGATGATCGATATTGTAGAGATTATGATATCATGCAAGAAAGGTCGAGAGACATATACAAGATTCAAGGAAAAATACAACAAGAAGGAAACACTCTACAGTACAACTCTGCAGGGAGAGGAAACTTCAATTCTCACGATGGATACAAAGGAGGAGGAGGAGGAGGAGGAGGTATGGGTTGAGGCTGAGGACAAATAATCTGTTACAACTGCATGTTTCCAGGACATTTAGCACGGGATTGTCAGAATCCTTGTACAACCTGTAGTTACTATAACTCCTTCTAGCATGTCATAGAGGAATGCCCTGTGTTGCTAGCTAAACTTCAGGAAAGATGAGGACCTCGACAGAACACAAAAGTACAACTGATATATGATGAACCTCGTGGAGCAGACCCTAGATTCGTTGTTATCACTCGAGGAGGTGCTGCTATAGGAGAAGACAGAGCAACCCAAAGAAATATTGAAAATGACCACGGAGTCAGGAAAGCTACAGAAAAGACCCCAATGTTCGATGCTAAGAAAGAAAGACAGATATTAGAGGAGGAAAGAAAAGAGTTCAAAAGAGTTCAAGGATCTTCATCAAAGATACAACTAGAAATCAAAGAATATGGCATGCCTCAGGCGTTTGATCCATCTACATCGCCAATAGAAAGTAAAGAGGTAAGAAAACTCATGGAATTTTTGTGCACTTGTGTTAAGTTGATTCAAGATAAAGGCGTTGTATAAGAATTACAAGATTTAATCAAACAGTATGAGCTAGGAAATATAGACCCCTTACTGAATAGGGCAGTGCACCAAATTGGAAAAAGGAGAAGGACAAATAAAGAATTACACTTGAATGCTCAGATAGGAGAGTATGAGACAGACTATGTGGTCCTCGAATTAGGGACGGAGGTCAATGTCATGACGAAGCAAACTAGGGCATTGATGGGAAAACCCAAGCTGATATATTCCCCTATCATGCTTCTCATGGCTAATCAACAAGCTGTCATCCCATTTGGACGATTAGAGCATGTCCTAGAGGACATCGATGGAGTAAGAACCTTTGTAGATTTTGAGGTAATTGAAATTGTTGATGATAGCTGCCCTTACCCTGCATTGTTAGGAATTGATTGGGCCTTCGACAATTCTACTGTTGTTGATCTAAAGAAAAGACACATGAAATTTGAGAAAGATGGCCTTAGGGTCATTGCACCTTTAGATCCAGATGAGGGTCCATGATATACAGAGCCTATCAGAGAAGAAGACCACCCATTTGAACTGGAAAACATCTACAAATTAACAGCCATACAACAGGATTATATCAACCCTACAACTGACGAGAATCTGAGCTGGCGAAGTGACAACACTTGTTCATCCGAATCAGAAGAAGCACTGGAGAACTAACAAAACTAGATGTACGAAGTATCTATAAGAAGATATGCTAGGCCAACTAGAGAAGTTCGCTGGATTGGCACAACAGTGAGTAATCTACCCATATTTTATGGGCTGGACCCTTTACATAACTTCTTATCAGAATTTGAGACAAGTGTACCAACACAATAGAGGCTATTGGTAATGGATGAGGCCATGAAATCCACACCAACAAGATGGTGGGGAACGCACAAGGGAAACATCACAGACTAGACATAATGTCGAACTTTTCTCACAACGCAGTTTTCAGCACAAGTAGGAAGTTGCGAAGTAATATAAATAGGTTGAAGCTGCCCAAAGGACCACGTACACAGCTGCGAAGAGGCCTGGAGTGGCGTTCTTAGAGAACAATGGGTACACATATTTGTCAATACACTATATACCACCTCGATTAACTGGTACCTTCAAGCAGAGCTATGCCTCGTCACTTCAGAATGGGAAGGTATGATCCAGAATTTTATAGCCACCTTTTTGTTTGAAAGTGAATTTCCTTCAGTAGATCGAGCACTACAGATGGTGAGACATAAAGTATTTAAGGAGGCATATGGCCTCCCTTTGGAGAAAGAAGAGGATGAATGGACTGCACCCCTCCAAAAACTGCAGATCTGCTACAACATTAATGTCGACGAAGATGATGATCCAAGGAAGGTGAATATTGTAGAAACAAAAGGCCAGAGAGATGTGGAAGGACCAGGAGTTGAAATTCCATTCATTGGACAACCATTAAAGATAAAGAAGGTCAATATTGGGATAAAGGAGACACCAAATCTTTCCAATGTCAGATATTACTGGGATGATGCTACCATTGACAAAATCACAGAATTATTGCACGAGTATTAGGACTTGTTCCCGACCAAGTTAACTAAGATGAAGGGTATCAAAGGACCTATGGGAGAGATGAGAATACCTTTGAAACTAGATGCAAATCCAGTCAAGAAAATACCCTACAGGCTAAATTTGAAATATAAGGAAAAAGTGAAGATTGAGCTCGACAGAATGCTAGAAGCAAGGATTATTTAACCTGTCGAGGAGTCAGAGTGGATTAGCCCCATGGTAGTGCAAGATAAGAAGATAGGTGAGATTAGGATTTGCACAGATCTCAAGAAGCTGAATGATTCTTGTCTAGGTGATCTCTTCCCTACACCATTCATAGACGAAATGTTGGATAACGTGGGAGGCCAAGAAGTATATTCTTTTACAGATGGGTTTTCAGGATACCATCAGATCCGCATCACCAAGGAGGAACGCCATAAGACTACGTTTTCCACAGAGTGGGGATTCTACTTATTATCACTGAAAATCACACTTTGACTGCTAAAGTGTAAGATCAACACCCATCAGAATGTAAAAGAAAACTTTGGTTTTGAATAGGTGGATCAACAAGATGGATAAAGAAAGAGAGAGTGCAACAAACTGTAGATCAGTAGGCTACACTAATGGGAAATGGAGTCACAAACATCCCACTCATCTAAGGCACAAAATATGCTTAACAGAAAACAATATTATATGCTGATAGGTGGAAGAAATGAAGAAGGAAAGCATAAGATAGAATTTTCAGTAAATGAAGATCCTCTCGATTTAATGAATCAAAAAATACTTGAATATAAACAATGAATGATGGGCAAAATACAACAGATCCTCTGTTGCTTAAGGATCCATAAATCATTGACAACCTTTGATCCTCAAATCTGCAATATATTCAAATAAAAAGAAATATAGTGTTACCCATGATTTTTGTTATCATGATGATGTATTAATGATGGTGTACTCAGGCTCTTCATAAGAACTTTCTCCTGAGAAAAGTTACCTTCTTCTCTTTCCAAAAATATTATTTTTGAGGGAGGTTTGCAGGCTACTAGTATATTTGCCTGCGAGAATGTATTATTCTCGCAGGCTTCCTTAAGCCAGGGTGCGAGAAGTTCACACTGTGTTGAACTGTTAGGTGTTACATGTCAAAATTACTCAACTGGATAAGTGTCGCATGTTCCTCTCAATTTTCGTAAGTGTCACATCTTCCTTACAACTTTCGCAAGTGTCACAAGTTGGTCACAAGTGTCACAAACAATGTTCGAGCATACTGCTATGCCAACAACACTAAAGAGGCACTTAAAACATCTCATTTACTTGGTTTGGAGAAGGAGAACTGGTTAACTGAAGTCAAAGGACTCTTGCCACCTGAAAAGAGCTCTGAAACAAAGGTTCTGAGGGGGAGCGCTCCCCTATATCAGCCTTAGGAGCGCTGGCGCTCCCCTACAAGGCCTCAGGGAGCATTATAACGCTCCCCTGCCCCCTCTAAAGGAGCGCTACTCACCTTTAGGGTGCTGGCGCTCCCCTCAAGCTTCTTAGGGAGCGCTACAACGCTCTGACACCCCTTTTGAAGGAGCGTTGCCTAATCTAAGGTAGTAGTTGGCCCGTTGAGGAGAATAAGGGGAGGATATTTCAAGATTAGGAGGCAGTTGCATTCAAATTCTTGGTTTCATCAAGAGATCCCTGATCTGAGGAGGAAGTTCCCCAACTTGTTCTAAAGATAACTCAAGAGGTTAAGCTCCTCTTAACCTATATAAGCATACTCTATTATGGTGGAAAGGGGGAAGAATTGCTAGCATGGAACCTATGATCTCATAGGAAACATACAGTCAGCCAAAGGAGAGTGATCAGTGAAGCTGCTACCATCCAGGTTGTGGATCTTTCAGGCAAGGGTTAGACGAAGGGGACTTGACGAAGCTGTCGCATTCGCATCTACGATTGTAAGTACTGCTATCGTTATTCTCATTAATATGACACACTTGGCATGTTTCTTTCTAGTTTGTGTCTGATGTTACATAAGCTTATCATTGATAGATAGATCTATTTTCAAGCTAATATCAATAGAGTAGGAAGTGGTCGTATCTTGTTTTTTCCACAGGATTCAGCGAGGAGCAAAGGATCGGAGCACAACTCGGAGCATGCAGGGACAAACGTCGATAAAGAGGTACTTTTGTTGTCCTTCCTTCTCATATGTTAGTTTGGATAGATTTGAAAGGAAGTTAGTGTCCATGTTAATCATTTTCTGTCTTAGAGTTAAGGTCAAGCTCTTTGAGGCAATCTACTTGTGTGCAGGGAGATTTTCCTACAACAGAAACTGGTGACTCCACTGGGGAGATAGCCTCAAATCGAAACTTCTTGTTTTGATTTCTCCTCATTGACCTTGTTCTACCGCTTGATTGTTTCAGACCTGGTTCACTCCTCTTTTGATTGGTTTCATGAGCTGATTGGCTCCATACCCCATCATACTCAACATAGTTGTCGAGTTTGAATTGCAATTTTTGGAATTTTTTGACATTTTTGGGAGTTTTTGAACCTAGCGCCCTTTTCCCTGTGCTAACAGAGTGTCAGCGCTCCCTAATAGATTTTCACAGAGCGCTATAATGCTCCTTGCCTTTGGAAACAGAGCGCCAACCCTCCTTTGGCCAATAAACCTTCCAGAATTGATTTTTCTGGGTTTTGCCTCTGTGTCTCTCCTGCTGAGTAACCTTGTGAGTCAATTATTCTTCCCTTCCAGCCTTGACATCTGTCTTTTTGAAGAATGAACATCTTACTATTTGGATTTTGTAGCCTTCTTCACTATTGTTATTGAGTTTTTCTGTTGATTGGAGTCCGAGACCCATGCATTGTCTTTCTCTTTGTTTAACTGAGTAAAAACCCTGGTGAAGGTCATCAAAGGCCTACAGATCTCTTCATCTTGATTTTAGTCAAGATCATTGTTCTTCAATTTTTTCTTTTGGGTGTGAGGTTTGTTTTCTCTTTGATTGTTTCTTTTCTTTCACTTTTCATTGTAACGAAAGGGTGTATTGTTTGTGTGACTTTTGCTTGTACTAGTTTGATTTTCATTCATACGAGAAGATAATTAGCAAGACGAGCATTGTGTTCAATTGGTCATTATTCATATGCAAACAATAAAAAGCACCTTCATGATTGATTGTGCATGTTAGAAGGCCTCTCAAAAATTTTTAGCATCACATCAGGATTTGATTGAGAAAAAGAATTGTTTGAGGACACTCTTTATTTGTGCTTGTTAGTGAAAATAACTCTCTCTCTCCCTTAGATAGATGTTCATCGAAAAGAAATGAATTCTTATCATATTTGATGCATTTTTGGGACTGATTCATAATTCCATTCGTTTCACTTCCGTGCACCCCTTTTTGCGTAAAGAACAGCCATAAAATCAACGCTAATTAAAAATTATTTAGAACTTTTTCTTTTCTAGGATCCTCCACCAACAGTAGATTAGGCTTAGTACTTTGGATTAGGGTTGTGAGCATAACTCTCCAAAGTTTCCAAAACAAACAGTAGCATCCTGAGTTAGGGAGAGCCAAATCCAATCATCGTATAAGTCTACCTGGGATCCCCCTCTCACACAGGGGTTACGCATGAGGTCACATTTGGGTGAGCTACGGGGACTAACCCTCTGTGGTTTAACTGATTGTGGTGGTCAGATCATATTATGGGGGTCACTTCAAGGTAAATCCACAATTACTGTGTGGAAGCCTTTTAGTTGATTTCGGGCTCAATACCCTGCCCGTACGTTCTGATCGGACTGTTGACTGTTCCCGCCCAGGGGATGACTACGAATTGGTAACCTTAGTGGCCATAATATTTAGGGTCTTACACAAGGTGATGGTGATGGGAATTCTCACTATACCTGGAGCAGACATTGTTCAAACTCACTCAGGCTCCTTGGAGGGTAAATCCACAATTACTGCATGGAAGCTTGCACCAAGGTGTAAGTCCATTAAGCAGGTCGCCATTGTAACTATTCCACCCTATCCCCACCCCTTCTGGACTTGATCACGTGACGTTGGATTTCATCACCAACTAGTACGGTCATCAAAAGAAGGTCATGTTTGCTTGGTTGTGATTCTTAGATTTATATTAGCATATGTTGTTTCTTTTCGGTAGTTGGCCATAGATCTCTTTCGCCGACTCTTTTTCGCCAACATTGACCCTCCACACCGCTCGCGGAGGCTACAGGGACTTCCTCCAGAAAGTATGGAAGGAAACACCCCTTTACCCCCTCATTCTACGGAGGAATCTCCTCAACAGAGTGAGGTTCAAAATACTACAACTTCCCAGGAAGAAGTTCCCACTCCTTTAGAGAATTTTCGAATTGTTTCGGAATCTTCGAAAGCTTACCGCATTCCGGAGGGATATGAACGATGTATCCTCCACCTGAATTCTGCCGTAGAATTTTTTGTCGTCAATCCTTCTGAAATTCTGGCTAGGTCTCCTCAAAACCCTTTAGCCGATGACCCTTTTTGGACCGCAGACATTGTTCTAAGTCCACCATGCTTGGTGCGATATCTTTATGGAACAGGGGAAGGTGTCGACGCACCTTTTTCCTACACCGTACCTCCAAATCACTTTATCGGTACCACCACTTTTATAGCCACACCACCCGTTGGTCCGAACATACCGTTCGTTGGCCCAAGGTCTACTATTCCCCTCTAGACACCCCATTCTACAATGGTCTCTCACATTTCAACTATCCCCGCCGGTAACACGGTGGTTACTCAAGATGCGATCGTCACACCTATAACACCAAGACCTACACTCCCTTTTGGATTTAGGGCACTGAATGCTTCCACTGCCACCACTGCCCAAACTACCACCCAAGTTATACCGGGAAGTTCCATACCTATCCAACAACCCGGAGGGACCGGTCTTGGTGGTCCTAACCCACTCAGCGGCATCAGTCGGTCATTTATGTCTGGTTCTCAAATCCCGGGAACTCTACCTCAAGCTGGGGGGCATCCTCCCATCGAAGAACAAATTCCATTCGGGGGGCACCCTCATGCTGGGGGGCAACCTCAAGTCGGAGTCTACCATCAACCTCACGGACAAAATGTGTCCACCGCACCCAATCCGTGGAACGTCCTTTTTCAAGGAAACCCATAGTTCTCGGCAGGACAAAATGCTCAGACTCCACAACAACCCCCTTATGGACAAATGCCAAACCCACCCTATAACCCGCAAAACCCATCCGGTTATCCTCCGCTCACACATGCTTCTCAAAACAACTCAAATCCTGTGTACTCTTGTCAAAACCAACCTCACATGAGAGGGCCCACTAGTTATAATTATCCACATAACCCAGTAATGGGCCCCACTGGTGTCCCTCTGCCACACCAACATTACCCATAGATCAACCGACAACTACCTTTTCTGGCTACCTTGGATCTTCCAGACTTGTCTCGGTTAACGAATGATCCTATTTATCATTCTCCGGTTTGGCCAACTATTCCAGCTAAACTTCCTTCTGATATCCCAAAATTTGACGGAAAGTCCGAAGAAGATCCAAACAACCACGTGATGAATTTCCATTTGTGGTGCTCATCCAACTCCCTCATGGATGATTCTATTTGTTTGCATCTTTTCCAATGAACACTTATGGGTTCCTTAGCGAAATGGTATATTGAATTACCACACGCATCTTTTCATGATTTCAACTCCCTCGCCATGTCCTTCCTCACACTTCCAACTGCCCATTCGATATGAGACAGGTACCGAACTATTAACCTCCCTTCGTCAGACAACGTCTGTACATATCTCCGATCATATTCATGAATGGAGATGACAACGAAGGCTAATCAAAGCGGTCATTCCCAACCAATTGGTAGGGGAATGGTTCACTAAATCATTGTTACCCCAGATCGCTCGTGATGTTGCCATGGGTGGTGTGGTCACCGAGGAAGAAGCCATTGCCCGAGCCCAGTACTTAGACTTAGTCTATTCAGAATCCGATACTCTGTATGAGTTGATACCGAATGCTACCCGTGCCACTAACGATCCATCCAAACCATCGTCTGCTTCACACGCAGATGGAGTTATTGGCTCCGTCAAAACCCAATCTACTACGCAGTCGGCTGGAATGATTCAGTGACCCACTTCGACGGCTGCTCCCATCCCAAATACACCCTCTTCCACCCCCTCTCAAACTCAGGTCTCTGACGTGAATGCGGTCCTATCAACCCCTTCACAACAACTTGGGGGCAAGAAGAAAGTGAGAAAAAAACCAAAGAAGAACAATAACAACGAACAACACAAAACCCAACCGCAAACCCCTGCTGCCGGAAAACAACCACTACACTCGAGACTGTCTGCATCGTGATGAAGTGGCCAAAATTTTCAAGGGAAACTCACAACCCGCTGTGCTCACTCAGCCTTTTCCGCAGCAACAATCTTTGGTTGCTCAAACCCCCACTGCCGGGAGCAGTTCCAACCAACCCCATCATGAGGCCTCGACAAGTGCCCACATTTACATGCTTAACGAAGTTAATCTAACCACTCGCTCTGCGACATATGACATGCCAGTTAAACCTGATAAGCCAAAGACTGCTAACGATTTTTCACCAGACCCGTTACCATCCTCTGTCAACCCTCCATCTGTTAGCCCTCCATCCGAGCCATTCCAGATTGAGAAACCCTCGCTTGACTCTATCTTACGCCCTCCTAAGAGCACCATCCGGAAATCTACCTTCAATCCTAATTCACGGGCTGCCCAAAATTACAATATCGTAGAAGATTTGGCCCAAGCACCGTGTGCTATGTCCGCCCTGGAAGTTCTACAACACTGTCCCAGCCAACGTAGAACGCTCTTAGCCGCTATCGACGCTTTCGATCACGAGTCATCAAACAACCTCACATTTAATTTGGATGACCATCAACCGCGACTCTCCCACCATCTAGCTTTCCAAATTGATGTTGTTGTTCACAATCAATGAATCCATCGAACTATCCTGGATGAGGGAGCCTCTACCTGTGTCATGTCTTTAGCCTGTTGGAAAGGCTTGAAATCACCTGCCCTTAACAAATCTGCTACCATGTTATGTTCTTTCAATGGACGAGGTTTTCATCCTCACGGATTATTACAATCCTTAGCCGTTCAGTTGGGCGGAAAAACTGTTATCGTTGACGTCGAGGTGGTCGATGCTCCCCTCGATTACAACCTATTACTCGGAAGAAGTTGGTTCTATGCTATGACTGTTGTCGCCTCGTCAGTATTTCAATGTGTACAATTCTCCCATCAAGGAAAAATTGTTACCATCGATCAACTTGATTTCTGCACACCCGACGCTCGCATCCCTGCTACCAACAACATTCCCTTTTTGGGAGACCACCCAGTTACGTATGAAAGCGTTGGTGTTGGCTTATTGAAATATTCTAGCCTCATGGGTACTTTCCCTACACCACTTCCACCTACCGCACATCATATTGCCGCCGTCAATATGATCTCGACTATGCCTTATCAATCCTTGGAATCATCTGACCCTTGGATTGTGCCTAGTCCTTTGGAATTCGATGTGCTCGGTGACACTATGCCACTTAGCCCAACCAAGGCCGCATACATAGCTATCCGATCTGCCTCTCCCTCTTCGAACACCTCACATTCAATGGCACCCGATGCCTATTTGATTCCCTCATGGTTGGATTCCCTATCATCTGTCGTTGATTACATTTCCCAAATTTTTCCTTCAGACGAATCTATTATGGAAATGCTTAGCATTGACGATCTGCCCTGGGATGACAACCACCATTGATCCTCTTTTCTTCCACCTTTGGAATAAATTCACCAAGACATACTCTCTGTCTTCCCTCTCGATGTTACCGATGCTCCGCAATATCCTATCCTCACACAAGATACTCTCTCTGAGGGGAACATGGGTAACATCTCCACTACGATTATGATTGACATTTTAATAAAAGAAGGTGTCATGGAAAACATTAACCTTGGCGCTAATTGCACACCCGACGAAGTGGGCTCTTACACCGCTTTGTTCAAGGAATTCCACGATGTCTTTGCATGGAGCTACGAGGAAATGCCAGGGATTGACCCTTCAATCATCGTACACGAAATCAAGACTTACCCTGATGCAAAACCGATTCAACAGAAACTTCACCCGGTTCATCCCAAAAAAATCGTAGCTATAAAGGCAGAAATTGAAAAACTTCTAAAATTTGGCTTCATCTATCCCGTTCCTTTAACCGAATGGGTCTCCAACCTTGTTCTGGTTGCCAAGAAACAAGGGACCATCCGTGTTTGCATTGACTATCGAGATCTCAACAAAGCTTGTCCTAAGGACAACTACCCTACGCCCTTCATCGATCAAATCATCGATAATTGTGCGGGGAGCGTAATCTTCTCTTTCATGGATGGCTTTTCTGGATATAAGAAGATTGAAATCTTACCTGCTGATCAACATAAGACAACCTTCATCTTCCCTTGGGGTACTTTCGCCTACCGAAAGCTACCTTTTGGCCTTAAAAATGCTGGTGCTACTTTCCAGCGGGCCATGTCGTACGCTTTCCATGACATCAAGCATATTGCGGAACCTTACCTTGACAATTTACCTACCCATTCATCCAATCGATCCGATCACATCGATCACTTGCGGGCAATTTTTCTTCGATGTCGATTCCATCGTATTCGTCTGAACCCACACAAATGCATTTTCGTTGTTGAATCTGGTCGACTCCTTGATTTCATTGTCTCCAAAGATAGGATCAGGGTGGATCCCTTAAATATCAAGGCCATTCTAGCCTTACCCCCACTTACCAATTTAACCCAAATCCAAAGTTTGCAAGGCAAAGAAAACTTTCTTCGTCTTTTCATCTGCAACTATGCCGAGATCACTAAAATATTTATGTGGTTACTGTAAAAGAACATCCCTTTCATCTGGGATGGCACTACCCAACGGTCATTCGATGCTCTTAAGCATGCTTTGACCCACGCACCTTTGTTACATCCCCCCGAATATACAAAGGATTATATCCTTTACTTGGCCACTTCTACTTCCACCATTGCAATGGTGTTAGTCCAAGAAGACCCCAACGGTGAAGAACATGTGATTTATTATCTGAGAAAGAGTTTATCTGGACCTGAACTCAGATATTCGCATGTTGAGAAAATGGCTCTGGTAGCCGTCATTGCTGTCTAGAGGTTCCGCCACTACATCTTATTACGCACCACCACGGTAATCGCAAACTCCAACCCTATGTACCATGTCTTGACACGCCAAGTACTTGGGGGCAAATATTCAAAATGGATCGTTATTCTTCAAGAATTCGATCTTGAGTTTACAAAGGCCAAAGCCAAAAAATCCCTGGTGTTTGCAGAGCTCATCTGTGCTCTCCCTTGTGCCGATGAAAACATTGAAACTAGAGATTCTCTCCCTGATGAATATCTCTTCCTCATCAGCACCTCTGATCCTTGGTATGGAGACATTCTCCTCTACCTTCAAACCCAACGTTTTCAGCCCAACATCTCTCGCGAAGAGCGTCGACGCATTCATTACCACTCTCATCATTATATCATTCTCGGTGACACTTTGTATCGCCGTGGTATTGACACCATCCTTTGACGATGTCTCATTCCTGAAGAGGCTGAACGTGTTTTGAACGATTGTCACCTTGGTTCTTGTGGCGGTCACCTTTATGGGATGGCCACAGCCCAAAAAATCCTACGTGCCGGTTACTTTTGGCCCTCGATTTTCAAAGATTGCATCGAGGCTGTCAAAAAATGTCCACCCTGGAAAATCTTTAACAAGACGGCACACACCCACCCTACTGCGCTGCACCCTATTATCGCCATCGGCCCCTTTGCCAAATGGGGTATCGATTTCATGCAGTGTAAGCCTACCTCAGCCAAGGGGTATGGTTACATCATCGTCGTCGTCGACTACTTCACCAAATGGGCTGAGGCTATGCCTACCTTCCTGAATGATGGTCATACTGCAGCTCTATTCCTCTTCAACCACATCATAACTCATTTTGGTGTACCACGTGCCATTGTCACTGACCATGGTGCACACTTCAAAAACCAGATGATGAGCGAGTTACATGTCAAATTGGGTTTTCGCCACGAAAACTCATCCCCCTACTACCCTCAAGTGAACGGGAAATTTGAGGCTATCAACAAAGTCCTAAAAACCATGATCCAATGCATGGTAGGGGTAAACAAGACATCGTGGCATTTACAACTGTTCTCTGCTCTCTGGGCCTATCGCACTTCTGTGAAAACTTCAACTGGATTCACTCCTTTCCAGTTGGTCTATGGCATTAAAGCTTTCCTACCAATCGAGTGTGAGATTCCATCACTCAAACTGAAAGTAGAACTCCTAACCCATACTTCTACTGAAGAAGAATGATTCTTGTATCTATCCAAACTGGACGAAACACGTCGCAATGCTTCTCTCACCAATGAGGCACATCAGAAATGAATTAAGAGTCAATATGACAAATCCGTCCACCCTCGGACTTTCGCGGAAGGAGACTTAGTCCTCGTTTACAACCAAGCCCACGATAAATTGGGGACAGGAAAGTTAGAACCTATGTGGCACGGTCCTTACATCGTGAAGCATGTTCTACATAGAGGTGCCTACGAATTAATTGACCATGATGGAATTTCCCTGGGAGAGCCCCAAAATGGGCTTTACCTTAAAAAGTACTATGCCTAGATCACCTAGCATCTGTACTTTGTAGATTACTGTATTTTAGTTTGGTGTGTTTATTTATTTCACATGCTCGAGTTTTACCTTTTCCACTCATGACTGTGCTTGTGTTTTCATGCGCAGATGACATCTTCCTTTCCTATCTTTTTTGGGTTCGCAGATGGCGCTAGCCGACACACCCAGAACATTGCTTCGACAGCATGGGTTATTTAACAGTTTGACGAGGTGGTGAGTTCAGGAGGTATCTTCTTAGGACCAGCAACCAACAATATGACAGAATATCATGTTGTCATTGGACTATTGACCCAAGCCTCCTCCCTAGGTATATTTCATATCATTGTGTACTTAGACTCCCAACTCATGGTTTATCAACTCAACCGTATCTACGCTATCTGTAATCCTATCCTGCTACGTCTACACTTACAAGTTCGCCGTATTGAATGAATGTTTGATTACATTGAATATAGACACATCCCAAGAGAACTTAATAGTGTTTCGGATTCATTAGCTAATTATATCATCGATCGGTATCTTTCCCACATATAAGATTTAAGGAAAGCAAAACTGTACATTACATGTAAATTAAAACACATCACAGACATCATCATGTACAAATCATTGGCATTGTAAAAACTCGAAACTGTATATATATATGGCATGACTGAAATGTTTGTATTACATCAAAAAGTATGTAGAAGAGCAAAATATTGGGTCTTTCCACCCATACAACGTCGCCTGACAAGGCATATAAAAATATGATCATCGGAGAGACTCTAATCTCCCTGCACTACATTGTGCTGCGAGTAGCACATCACCGCGCGCACTACGCGCCTCAATAGAGAATTGATATTCTCTGGTACTCCCACAGTGTGCCTCTGCAGATGTAAAGGAACTTCCCCCCTCCGCAGAGGAGGGATGCCCATCGTAAGGCCTTGGAGGTTTCTCTCAACCTCCCGGAGACCCATCACTGGTACTACTGGATCTACTGCAACCGCGACACCCCCGCGACGTCCTAGTACCGGTACATCAGCCAGACGCACTGTTCCCTTATCTGCATGTTGGAAACAATACATCTGTTAAAACTCTTTTACATACCCAAAAAAAATAT
>ML789870.1:11591-41661 GCA_009831015.1 Picea engelmannii | reverse complement strand
AAAAAAAAAAAAAAAAAAAAACAAAACAAAAAACTAGACAAGGTATGGCTCAATATCTTACCTGACACATCCCAGTCTTCCCCCATGGGAAAAATCAAATCCATGCTCCCGTGGAAATCTACCTTAGCATAGGGGAAGTCCTCTATCCAGAGATACTGCTATCTCAGCCAGGCAAAGAAATCGCCAGTAAAATGGAACTCTGACTCCAATACTAGCCTTGGAGACAAACTAGTCCACCTCTCCATCCTCAGTTCATCCACTAGTTGCACCGCCAGTGCTATCTGAGGCTGCATCTGAGGGATGCGCTTTAGAAAAAATGAGACCAAAAATGAGCCATAACCAAACTGCTTCTGTCCAGTCCTGCACCGTGAAATATGTTCCTTCACATTTCGAAGGAACCCTGCACTCCAGTTGAACATTGTTGGTTCCAAACACTGAACACCGTAAGCCACCTGCAATCTTGATGCTAGATGTGCGCTCATACTGTCGGTCACGCTCGTGATAGAAAACAGTATAGACCGGAGGGGCAGCTCTCGAATATCCTTAATAGGGATTATACCCCCTACCAGTCTTGCTCCCGGGATACAGTGGCGTGCTAGATATACGTCCACTTGTTCGGGTAGCGCCCTCTGCCAGGTAAAATATACCCCTCTTTTCGAGAGGCCAGTCATAAAATACACGTCTTCTAACTCAATGGTTAAAATTTGTGTGCCAATACGGAATCCTTGTTTTGCAACATCCCATAGGCCAATCATATGCTCGAGCAGTAAGATCTCTTTGTTCATTTTTTGGAACTTGAAGAACTTGAGCAAACCACAAGCTCTCAACGCGGCCCGTGTGCGAGGAATCCGCAAGGCGGCTAAGTCATCCCTCTCATGTTCTCTTTCCTTCCACTCGATCATGGTTGCCGAATTTACCTACAAAACAAAAAAATAAAGAAACTCATTATTTCCACGTTTTGGCAATTTTGACAATTTTCAAAAGTGATTTAAAATATGAAATAAGGTGCCTACATCATTTAAAAGTAACCACACACTCTTTCATGATTACCACGCCCTCCCTAGCCATTTAACATTCATTAAATAACAATGAAAATGCTTCAAAAAATCAAAACGACTTTGGGGCTGTGTGGGCATATGGGGAGATGTTTCATGGGTTCTTTTGCCAAAAAACAACCTATCTAATTGACTATTGGGGCGTTGGCATCTTGGCCACCCTTCTCTAAAACGTTTTTTCTAAAAGAATCCCATTTTTCCATTGATTGTGAAAGAGGCCGATTTGGTTCTAATTGGGGCAACTTAGGGCTTCATATTTTAAAATAAATGATGCTATGAAAATGAATACTAAACCATGTGTTTGAAAGAAGAAGGGATGGACATCTACCTGGTCTGAACGGCAAGCAAAATGGTCAACCGTAGCTCCGGCAGCAAACAAAACAAGATCCACTTCAAACTGAGAATCTCCACTACTCCAAAATCCTTGCAAAATGAAATGGTAAATGAAACTTTCAATGAGTTGTTATTTATAAATTTTCATTTTTCATAAGGTATAGTCATTTTTGGGTTTCTCTAATGGCATAATGACTTCACTAAACCCTGGTTTGTAGTTTTGGCATCGCAGGTTTCCTGGCAGTCTTGATAGATCATTTACCTTGTCGCACTTATGAGCATAGTCTTAGTTCGTTCTCGAGCTCGATAATATGAGAACGTAACTGGGTAAACTTTTATCTCTTTTTCGGACCCGTACGGATACAAACATACGAAAAAGGAACCCCCTGGAGTCTACTTTAAACCCTTTTCAGACTCTCTAAATATGAAAAGATTGTCGAGTGACCTTGCTTCCTTTCACACTTGTTAAAAGGTCAGAAAGGGCGTCTTTCGAGCAATAGTTTAACCCTTTTTCGGTCTCGTTAGAATACTATACGAAAAAGGAACTGAGAGAGTTCTCTTTTAAGTGTTTTTCCAAACTCTATAATCTCGAAAAACCTTCGAGTTTTCTGTCTTTGGACTTGTTAAAGCACACATCGACAAACCCATATGGGACCGAGCCCTTACTTCTTTTGGTTCATTAAACAAAGGAAGAGGAACTTACCGAAGGTGAGTTATATTGAGCATGTGTTATCCTCCTCGAGCTCAATAAACCAAAAAGAGGTGCTCATCTATCTGGATGGGGGAAAAATTGGAAGGGACAAGCCAAGCAGTCTCTTGAGAACATTGTCCAGCAATTCTTAGAGTCGCCCTTGAACACGACACTTTGTCATATGCACGCATCATAATCCGCTGAACCTATGCACTGAACCAATCCTTTGAGTTCCTTTAGCTCCTTTGGGTCGCCCGACGCAAGTCACAGTATCCACTGCATATTTTTGGTCCATATCATGTTTTTCTATTGTGCCTCAGTGTTCAAGGGAAGTATCTGCCTCGAGAGTTAGCCATCCCAAATATCTTGCCTCAAAACCTGTGTCATTCCATGTCCATTTGGCCTACCAATTACATCTCCATGACCATTTCATGTCGTTGATGGGGGATACATCAAGGCCCTCCCTCGACGAGTCTATTCCTGTTGACTTCAACACATTATCTGGGAATCAGACTTAGAAACCAGTTAGTACTTTGGGACCTGCAGGCTTCCTCACATTCGACAGTAGGTTTACATCATTGACCTCTGATTGGATGATTCCACAGATGTTTGACTCCAGCTCATCCATTCACATTCGTTGGAATGTACTAGGGTACCTTGGGAATCATTGGCATTAATGGTGATCTCCCTCGCACTTGTTAACGGTTTACACCATTGACCGGTAATCAAGTGGTTTCTGCCATGTTCGACATCAAGACATCTATTCACATGGTTGGAATCATACCATGTTGAGATTGGTAAGAAGACCCTGGGTCAAGTGACCACTTTGATATGCTTGGCCCAGGCTACGAAGGAGTTTCTATTGGACAAAGAACACATACACTGTTACATAGATCCACTTTGTATTGGTCGTGGCTATGTCTTGTCATCTCGTAGATCCACTGTGTATTCTTCGTGGCTACGATTAGTTCGAGTCATCAGAGTATATATCCACATTGTATCTTCGGTGGCTATACCTTCTTATCAATACAATTATGGATCCGTAATGTATTTTATGGTGGCCATATCTTGCAAGTCTTGATCACCCAAGCATAGGTATGTCTGCCTTGGGTTTTGAAATATGTCATGATATTTGTTGGATGTTTGTGTGCAGCTCCCGTCAGGTTCACCAAGTCTATACCCTTGCTTGAATGTCTACAAAGCATTTCAGTTATCAGTTTGCATCTTCTAACTTCATACTTTGGGGGGCAATCTGTTACACGTCAAAATTACTCAACTATCGCATGTTCCTCTCAATTGTCGTAAGTGTTGCATCTTCCTTACAACTTTCGCAAGTGTCGCAAGTTGGTCAAAAGTGTCGCAAACAATGTTCGAGCATACTGCTATGCCGACGACACTAAAGAGGCACTTAAAACATCTCATGTACTTGGTTTGGAGAAGGAGAAATCGTTAACTGAAGTCAAAGAACTCTTTCCACCTAAAAAGAGCTCTGAAACAAAGGTTCTGAGGGGTAGTGCTCCCCTATATCAGCCTTAGGAGCGCTGGTGCTCCCCTACAAGGCCTAAGGGAGCATTATAACGCTCCCTTGCCCCCTCTAAATGAGAGCTACTCACCTTTAGGGTGCTGGCTCTCCCCTCAAGATTCTTAGGGAGCGCTACAACGCTCTGACACCCCTTTTGAAGGAGCGATGCCTAATCTGAGGCAGTAGTTGGCCCGTTGAGGAGAATAAGGGGAGGAACTTTCAAGATTAGGAGGCAGTTGCATTCGAATTCTTGGTTTCATCAGGAGATCCCTGATCTGAGGAGGAAGTTACCCAACTTGTTCTAAATATAACTCAAAAGGTTAAGCTCCTCTTAACCTATATAAGCAAGCCCTATGATGGTGGAAAGGGGGAAGAATTGCTAGCATGGAACCTATGATCTCATAGGAAACATACAATCAGCCAGAGGAGAGTGATCAGTGAAGCTGCTGCCATCTAGGTTGTGGATATTTCAGGCAAGGGTTAGACGAAGGGGACTTGACGAAGCTGTCGCATTCGCATCTACGATTGTAACTACTGCTGTCATTATTCTCATTAATATGACACACTAGGCCTATTTCTTTCTAGTTTGTGTCTGATGTTACATAAGCTTATCATTGATAGATAGATCTGTTTTCAAGCTAATATCAATAGAGTAGGAAGTGGTCGTATCTTGTTTTGTCCACAGGATTCAGCAAGGAGCAAAGGATCGGAGCACAACTCGGAGCATGCAGGGACAAACGTCGATAAAGAGGTACTTTTGTTGTCCTTCCTTCTCATATGTTAGTTTGGATAGATTTGAAAGGAAGTCAGTGTCCACGTTAAGCATTTTCTGTCTTAGAGTTAAGGTCAAGCTCTTTGAGGCAATCTACCTGTCCGCAGGGAGATTTTCCTACAACACTAGGGTGCAAACTCTTTCTTAAGCAAGGAAAAATATGAATTCTCGAAGTTTCTAGAAGGGAATCTTCTAGAAGGATGATATGGCATTTGAGTGGTTATCCTAGTACTGGATTCCCTGATATTTTGGGATAATTCTTATCCAAGTAACTTATTCATTCTCTCCTATATAATGAGGGGATTCTCATGGAAAAGGTTAGAAGCAAACAAGGTTAAGCAAGACATTGGAGAATTGGTGAAAGATTGTGTGAAGGACTGAAGCCACAGCAACTAGGAAACTTCAACAAGTTTATCAAAGGTGGTTGATCTTCTTCATGCAAGTGAGAAAATGTGTGTGTCAGAGCCAAGGGCCATTGAAAGGAAGTTTGCAACATCAAGGTTCAGGTTGTAATCTTTACTTTCCATTAATATGATACAGTAATATGTCCCTTTCCCATAAAGCTAGTTCCACTTTATTGTATAACTCCTTGATCATATACATAGATTGATTGTTGAATAGATTGTGATTTCTTCACTTTGGTTGGTTTGTATTGTTTTGGTCTTGACTGTACAAGAGCACTGGAGTGAAGCGGGAGCAACAAAGACCAAGGACGCGATCATAAGGTATGTAATTTGTTCTTGCCTCCTAGTTCATTCAATAGTCAAAATCTAGGGAAAGAGTATTATTCTGTCTTGCTTTGTTCTAGATCTAGGTGGATCTAGGGAGATCAGTTTGTGTCCACACTTACGGATTTATCCAATAACAAAATTGGCGACTCGACTGGGGAACATCCCATTTTCTTTGTGATTTTTTGTATTTTTCTGTGGCCATTTGCTCTGGTTCTACTTTTCTCCTGTCCTATCAGTCTCTGAGTCTTCAGGATATCCTGATAGACCTTCTCAGTCCAGAAGCCTTTGTTAATTTTTCTTTAATTTTCAAATTTTTGATTATGTTCAGGAATTCTCGCACTGCACTTCATTGCAACCTACAAGAATTGGTAAGGTTCACAACTTGATTATAGGTTTCAGTGCTAGTTTCTCGCACCCTGCTCAAGGGTCACTTGCGAGAATCAATGATTCTCGCACTATGTAACATTGCCTACCTGCGAACACTATTTTTCAAAATTTTGAATTTAAATTTTGGTATTTCCAACTGCCCAGATCAGCTTGATTGCCTCTTATGAGTTTCTTGGACCTTTGATTGGTATCTTTCTTGTCTTTGTTTGTGTGCATGAACAGCCTTAGGGTTTCAAGGCTTTTCTTGTTATTTGTGGCTTGACTTTCGTTTCTTGGCTTTTCTTGGAAAAACCATTCTCTCTGACTTCAGATTCTGAGTGTGTTTTATTAGTTGAGAACTAGTGATTGGTTGAAAGTTGAGTACTTTGTTTTTCTCTTTTGCTTATTAGCTTGAAAGATCATTTTTCTTGTGTAATTGAGAAGACTACTTTGGTTTTCTCTTTATTTTTGCTTTCATTGAAAGAGTTGATTGGGTTGGTCATTGTTTGATTCTTTGCGTGTTGATTTTCTGTATTCCCATTGGCATGATGAGGATCCTTTTTGAAAAGTAAATAAAAGGTTTTTCATTCAAAAAATTCTTTTCATTTTAGAAAACTTGGAAAATCAAATTATTGAGATTGTTGAAGTATTTTAAAAAGACACATAGAGCATTGTCATTTTCTAAATGATTGTTTGTGTTGGCATTTGAAAGTAAATTTTGCATTGTAGTACAAGGTTGATCTGGAAAACTTTCTCTCTCTCCCATACATAGGATTCATTGAACGAAAAGTGATATATTTCATTCTCATCCTTGCATGGTTTGGGTCAGAGTCATACAACATAAGTTTCATTTCCATTACCTTTGAGTAAACAACATCTCTTAAGAACATTGCGTAATCATAAAATTTATCTAGTAACTCTTTTCTAGGGCTCTTTTACACCAACATTTAGCTAGGCTAGCGCTTTGGAGTAGGAAGAGAGATACACTCTCCAAAAGCACAAAACACACAATAGCATCTTGTGTTAGGGAGTGTTAAATTCCATTTGCAACATCTTGTCTTGGGAAGCCCTTCTCATACAAGGGTCAAACATTAGGTCGCATTGATATCGACAGAGTTACTCACCCTGCTTTGTTGGTGTTAGTGTAGAGATTGCATGTATTATGGGGATCACTCAGAGGTATACCCACAATGATGAGCGGAAGCCTTTTGAGTTGATTTCGGGCAAGATACCCTACCCTTGCGTGTGGATCGGACTGTCGACTGTTCCCCCAGGCTTTATTGTTGTTGGTGGTGACCTTAGTGGCCTATCTTTCTAGGTTCTTACCCGAGGTGACTATGGAGGGGAAAGTCTTCACGGTACCTGGAATTGACGTTGACCAAACTCACTCGAGCTCCTTGGAGGGTATACCCACGATTATGTGTGGGAGCTTACACCAGGGTGTAAGTCCGTTAAGCAGGTTGTCAACAAGGATGATTTTAAGGATGGAAATTTATTTTAAAATATATAAACCTTGGCGAATCTTACTAATCCTTCATATGCCAACTATAAATGTTTGGTGATATTTTTGTAAAAATACTTAAATTTCTAAGGATTTTATACAGTTTTTATAAAATTTTGGCGATTTTAAGGTAAAATAATTTTATCCTATAGAATTTGGGCGAATCATTTTTAAAATAGCGAATCTCGTTTTTGGAAAAACCATGGAAAATTAGCCCATAAGCGAAATTTAGCCCCTAAAATCATCTATGGTCGTCAACGTAACTTTTCCACCCTAGCCCCACCCCTTCTCGTCTCGTTATTGCAACGTTGGATTTCATCACCAACTAGTGGCTTCAAAATTAGAAGGTATTGTTTGCTTGGTGTTGCTTCCTAGATTTTATTTACTAGCGCATGTTGTTTGTTTCTCGAAGTTGACCATAGGTTTTTCTTCGCGAAGTTTGTCACTCGTTTACAATAACTCCTCCACGTCATTCACATAGAATGCAAGGTTTATCTCCAGAGCATCTAGATGGTTCTCAACCTTTGCCTACCAGTACACCTGAGGGCTCTCCTCATTAGAGTGAAGTCCCAGTTGTCACCACACCACAAGTGGAAACAAGTAAAGTCCCAGTTGTCACCACACCACAAGTGGAAACAACTGACTCTCTAGAACCTTTTCGAATTACCAATACTAGAGAGGATTTTCGAATTCGCCATGGTACTGAACGACCCTTTTTGTGACTGAACGCTTCCAGAGATTTAGTTGTTACCACTTTTGGGTCACCCATTGGGCCTTTTCCCAATGTAGAAAGCCAAGATCCTTTTTGGTCAAGTGATTTCCGAAGGGCCCTTTTTGGTCCTAGTTCGCATACGGTCTCCGAAATCAACCCTCCAGTGTTTTCTGAGATAGAGACTGTACCGGTGAATACCACTTATCACTTTACTCTCCCTAATGAGATGACCCATCTCGAAAATACTACGAGTGTCCCAACTAGGATTACTGCAGCTAGTCTTGCTCCTATCAACACCCAGCAAATGCCCGATGTTAATCCGACACTACCACCGGGATACCATGCGTTGAATGCATTGTTGAATGCATTGTTGAATGCTTCTGTTCAGACACCTCTGCAAACACCAGCCGGTTCTCTAGGTGGTCCTTCTTTTCCTGGGCACCCTATTCCCGGTTTTATTCCAACACTCCCTCAATTTCCTTTTGGCAATCCTAATCCTAGTGGCACTATTCCGTCCGTTGCACCAAACTTGCAGATTCTCGTTGGTGGACAAGGTGGTACGATTCCATTTCCTTTTACCGGACACAATCCACTTACTACACAACCTACGATTGGCACACAAATTCTGGTTGGAATTCGACCTATGATAGGGGGACCAACCCCACCTTTTAGACAAAATATACCTCTTGCTTTGGCCCAGTATTGGAATCAGATGTTACAAAATCTTCCTCACATGACAGGGGGGAAGCAGTTGCCTATTCCTCCTATAGGCCAACCATATCCAAGTATACTCAATCCTATTTGGGGTATGAATTCTCAAACTCATGTCCCCACTCAGGGATACAATCCCCTGAGTTATTATCCTTTCCAATCACCATCGAATCAGCCTAGGTCTTCCCATTATGGGCAGACTGCTTACGGTCCTACTGGTTTGCTGACAGGGCTTCCACCCCAAAGTCACCAGTACCCGCAAGTGAATCGACAGTTACCTTTCCTTGCTACTTTGGATTTACCCGATTTGTCTAGGATTTTGAATGATCCTATTCGTCACTCTCCTTAATGGCCTTTTATGCCAGCTAAGCTTCCTTCAGACGTTCCTAAATTCGATGGTAAAGTGGGAGAGGACCCAAACAATCATGTTATGACTTTTCACCTATGGTGTTCATCCAACTCGTTGATGGATGACTCTGTTAGATTGCATCTTTTTCAACGAACTCTTACCGGTTCTGCTGTGAAGTGGTATATTGAATTACCACAAGGTTTCTTCTCTAATTTTAACACTTTAGCTATGGCTTTCCTTACGCATTACCAGTTATCGATCCGTTATGATATAGGGACTGAGATTTTAACTTCCTTCAAACAAAGTAAAGGCACTCATATTTCCGATCATATTCATGAGTGGCGAAGGAGACGACATCTCATTAACCTTGAGCTCCTCGATCACTTGCTGGCGGAATGGTTTACAAAATCTTTTGTGAATGAAATAGGTAAGGAGATATCCATGGGTGGTGTCATCACGAAAGAGTAGGCTATAAGTTGTGCTCAATATATTGATCTCGTTTATTCACAAATGGGAACTCTTTATGATTTACTACCTGATTTACCTCATCCAAATGCTTCCAGCACTTCAACTAGTCCAGCTGCTTCACATGCAGCTGATGGTGTGATTGGTACTGCCCAAGCCCAATCGCATTCTGTTTCAAACACCAACCCTAAGTCTACTTCTTCTAATGTTCAAAATGATCCGTCTCCTGCCACTCCCACCAGCAAAACTTCTGAAGTAAATGCCGTCCAATCTACTCCGGCCGGTAAAAACAAATCTAAAAAGGGGAGAGGCAAGAATAAGGAGAGAAAAAATAATAATCAAGAAGAACAACCTAAAGCCACCTTTGTTGATGACCGGGATAAGTGAAAACCCCGATACCCTTGCCTTATTTGTGGTGATGATCACTACATGAAGGCTTTTCCACGACGTGTTGAGGTCACTAAATTCCTTCAAGGAACCTCGAAATCATCTACATCGACAGTTTTGTCACAACCCTTCTCGTCTCAACAATAGGCTCAGTTGGTCATTCATGACCAACCTTCCTCTTCTACTACATCATATGTTTTGATGTGTACTGGTGATTCTAAGAAGAACAACGTTGTACTCACGACTAGAGCCAAAGATTATTCTCCATCTAAGGAGAAGCTTGACGATTTACCTCCTGCTTTGGTACAACCCTCTCCAGCGACTCCACCTACCAACGGTCCTCTTCATCTCGAACGATCGAGCCTTGACACAGTTTTGCGACCCCCCCCTAAGGTTGTCGTTCGAAAATCGGCTTGCAATCCTCATGCTCGTGCGGCTCAGAACTACAACATTGTTGAAGATCTAGCCCAGGCACCTTCAACGATGTCAACCCTTGAAGTCCTTTAGTCTTGTCCTGCACAACAGAAGGCACTGTTGAAATCTATAGGTGGAATTGACCCAACAGATACAAATTTGATAGTCTTTGACTTGGATGATCACATTCCACGGTTACCCCCGCAACTCGTATTCCAGATATAATTTGTTGTCTCGGACAAGAACATTTTTCGAACTGTTATCGACGAGGGTGCCTCAATGTGTGTAATGTCTTTTGCTTGTTGGAAAGCCATTGGCTCTCCTCCCTTGAATGAATCAAAAAACACTCTTAAATCCTTTAATGGATCGGGTTTTAAGCCTTACGGTGTTCTTCCTTCGTTGCCTATCACACTAGAAGGTAAAATGGTCCAAGTTGAAGTGGAAGTCTTCGACGCTCCCCTTGATTATAATCTTCTGCTTGGCCATAGCTGGATCGATTCCATGCGGGCTGTTGTGTCAACACTTTTCCGTGTAGTACGTTTCCCTCATCAAGGAAAGGTTGTTACCGTTGATCAACTTGCCTTCTTCAATTCTGATACTCGTACTGGCAACGTGCCGTTTATTTCTAAAACCCCACCGGGTTATGAAAATGTCGGTTTAGGTCTTTTAAAGCACTCCTCATTAATGGGTACTTTTCCCATTCCACTGCCTGATGTTTCACGCCCGTCAGTTTCTTCTATCAATATGATTTCCACCGCGCCTCATGAACTTCCTACGTCTTCTGACCCTTGGATAGTCCCTGCCCTTGGAGATCATTTTCGTTTCGGCGACACAATGCCGTTAAGTCCGGTTGAATCCGCCTTTTAGGCCATTCAATCAGCAACACCTTCTTCCCTTTCTCTTGATGAGTTGTCTCCTGATCCTTTTCGTGTTATTTTTCCCACTGACGAGATGATCATGTCCGTCATGGAGGACACCCCTTGGGATGATGGGAATCATCGTTCCATACTCTTTCTGGAACAACACACTCTTGAGAACTACCAACGGATTTCGACTCCGTCGACCGTTGTTGTCATTTCGACCGTTCCTGGGTCAGCGCATGATGTGTTTGCCGAAGGGAACCTCAGTAATATCTCGTCCACGATTCCCATTGACATCTCCATTAAACCTGGGATTGTCGAAAATGTTCATATTGGAACTTCGTGTTCCCAAGACAAAATAGTCACCTATACATCTCTGTTCAAAGAATCGTGTGACATCTTCGCCTGGAGCTATGAAGAGATGCCAGGTATAGACCTTGCTATTGTTTTACATGAGATAAAGACATACCCCGAAGCTAAACCTGTCCTGCAACACCTTCGTCCAGTCCACCCACGTAAAGCGACGACTATCAAGCTTGAAGTTGAAAAACTTCTAAAAGCCGGTTTTATTTATCCGGTGGCTCTGACAGAATGGGTTTCCAATCCTGTCCTGATTGACAAAAAAGGCGACAGTATAGGGATATTAACAAAGCTTGTCCCAAAGACAACTTTCCTACCCCCTTCGTCGATCAGATTGTCAATGACTGTGCCGGAAGTGAAATCTTCTCCCTCATGGATGGTTTCTCCGGTTATAATCAAATTAACATTGCTCCCGAGGACCAACATAAAACTGCTTTTATTTGTCCTTGGGGTACTTTTGCCTATAGGAAACTTCCCTTCGGTATTAAGAACGCTGGCATGAAATTTCAACGGGCTATGTCTTATACCTTTCATGATATTAAACATATCGTTCAACCCTATTTGGACGATTTACCCGCTCATTCTATGCACAGAGTCGATCACCCTACCCACCTCCGGGCTATTTTCGTTCGACGTCGGTTCTATCGTATACGTTTAAATCCTCATAAATGCGTTTTTTGCGTAGAATCCCGCCATCTTCTAGGTTTTATCGTTTCGCATCAAGGGATCCAGGTGGATCCTATTAAGGTTGAGGCAATTCTTAATCTTCCTCCTCCTTCTACACTGCGCCAGTTGCAAAGTTTGCAGGGGAAAACAAACTTTCTTCGTCATTTTATCCCTAATTACGCCGAGATAACTCGTGGTTTTACGCAGCTAATAAAGAAAGATTCAGAGTTCGTTTGGGATACAGTTGCAAGCAATTCTTTTGAAGCTTTGAAGTTGTCCCTAACGTGAGCTCCACTTATCTTTCCTCCCGATTATAGTTGCGATTATTTCCTTTATCTTGCTGCCTCGGAGTATACTATTGGCATGGTTCTCGTCCAAGAGGATGATAAGCACGACGAGCATGTTGTTTACTACTTGAGTCGAAGTCTCACACCAACTGAACTCAAGTATCAACATGTCGAAAAACTGGCCTTGGCTGCCGTTCAAGTTGTCCAATGCTTTCTACACTATATCCTCTCGCGTAAGACTACGGTGATTTCTCATTGCAATCCTATGCAACATATTTTGACATGTCAATTGCTTGGGGGAAAGTACTCCAAATGGATTGTCATACTCCAGGAGTTTGACTTGGAATTCGATCGCACCAAGTCTAACAAATCCTTAGTTTTTGCTGAGTTGATATGCGATTTTCCTCATTATGCAACGAAAAATGTAGCAGTAGATTCATTACCCGATGAGTCTCTTTTCCTTATTAGCACTAACGATCTTTGGTATGGGGATATCATTATATATCTCCAAACCCAGAATTTTTGGCCTGCTTTGTCTAGTACTGAACGACGTCGTATACGCTATCAAGCTTCTCAATACATTATCCTCGGGGATACTCTTTACCGTCGAGGAATTGATTCTATTTTTCGACGTTGTTTAACATTCGACGAAGCCGAGAAATCTCTGAATGACTGCCATTCCGGGGCATGTGGTGGTCATATGTCTAGGTATGCTACTGCCCAGAAGATTTTACGCACAGGATATTTTTGGCCTTCTTTGTTTAACGACTGCATTACTGTTGTTCAGAAATGCCATGCCTGCCAGACCTACAATCATAAAATTCAGTCACATCCTGCTCCTCTTCATCCTGTGGTCTCAGTTGGTCCTTTTGTGAAATGGGGCATTGATTTCATGACATGTCACCCTCACTCGGCCGGGGGGCATGGTTACATCATTGTAGCTATTGATTACTTTATAAAATGGGATGAGGCGATATCGACATTCGATAATACTGGAAAGACCGCAACCTTGTTTCTTTTTAATAACGCCATAGCTCGTTTTGGTGTTCCCCAAGCTATCGTCACTGATCACGGTAGTCATTTTAGGAATTTTATGATGTTTGAACTTACGGAAAAGTTGGGTCTTCATCATGATAACTCAATTCCCTATTATCCACAAGCTAATGGTCAAGTTGAAGCGATCAACAAAGTTCTCATAACTATGCTTCGACGGATGATAGGAATTCATAAACCAAGTTGGCACACAATGTTGTTTTCGACATTGTGGACGTACCAGACATCTATTAAGTCTACTACTGGGTTTACGCCTTTTCGGTTAGTCTATGGTGTGGAATCCATTCTTCCTATAGAATGCGAGATACCCTCTCTGAAACTAGCTGTCAAATTCCTCCCCAACACTTATGTTGAAGAAGAACGTCTATTGTATCTAATGCGATTAGACGAAACTCGACGTGATGCCACCCTAGTAATAGAAGCCCAGAAGAAGTGTGTCAAGGCCCAATATGACAAGCATGTCAAGCCTCGTGTTTTCTCAGAAGGTGATCTTGTTCTCCTCTATGAACAGGATCGAGATTTGTTAGGAGCTGGGAAATTTGAACCCATGTGGCGAGGTCCTTATATTGTTCACCGAGTTTTCAAAAAAGGAGCATATGAGTTGGTTGATTACGATGGTATCCCTTTGAGTGAACCCAGGAATGGGTTGTACTTGAAGAAGTACTATGCATAAATCATCTGTGCACAAGTACTTGTATTTTAATGTATCACACTTTGTGTGTGCTACTATAGTTTGCTTTGATCGTTATTTGGTCTCTGCCCTTATGTGATGTTGTGTTTGATTTCTAGATGTTGGAGTCTTCGCTACCCTATATTGGCTTCGCTGATGGTGCTAGACGTAGTACTCAGAACCTAGCTTCTGCTGCGTGGGCAATCTATACCCCAACAAACGAACTTGTATCTTTACAAGGTGTATGCCTTGGTCGTGCGACCAATAACATGGCAGAGTATAGCACTGTTATTGAATTATTGGTTGATGTTATCTTTCTCGGAATTCATCATTTGGTTGTGCGACTTGATTCCCAGCTTGTAGTACTACAACTAAGTAATATCTACTCTATTCAAAGTCCTACTTTGTTATGGGTGTATTTGCGAATTCGCCTCTTGGGACGTTATTTTTATCACATTGAATATCAACATATTCCTAGATATCTTAATACATTAACATATCCATTGGATAATTATGTATTGGACAGACATTTGAACCACTTATAAATTAAACACATCAAAATTCACACAATATAAAGTAATCTGATAGAAGCCATCTGTATATATAACGATCAAAAGAGTTTTTTACATAAAGTTTGTCCGAAGACCAAAATATCAAAAATTGAAGCTTATAGCTTCTACAAAGTGACGCCATGGATGACGTTCACGGTAACATGGGAATTCCCTATCAACTCTACGGAGCAGTCGACTCATAGCTGCTGATACCCCTACAGTTTGATGTTGATCGCGTCGTGGAACTTCTTCCAGAGTCATATCTGGAATGTTTGTTGTCAGGCCCTCTAAATTTTGTTCCACCACCTGATAATCTTCAGCATATTGTGGTGCTGCTGCTACTGTCTCTTCTCGCCTCTGGATAGGAGAAGTGTCAGGAGGTCTATACGGTCCAACATCTGTGTTATCAACAAACGATTTTGTATTAGTTTTTGGATGAACATATAAAACAAAAACATTTGAATATGATTAAAAATTCAAAAACATTTAAAAAGAGAAAAATGTGTGTGCTTCTTACCAAGGTCACCCCATTGAGTATCCTATGGCAGTGCTAAATCCGGATCTCCTCGAAAATCCAACCCATCATAAGTGTAGTCATCGACCATCAACATCTGGGTTTGAAGCCAGTCAAACAAAATATCATCGTACTTGACGATCGGTCCTGCTATGTGCTGGGCCATGAGCCGACACCATCTCAAAATCCTTGGATCCCTAGGACCCGTATGTTCCACTCAACCTGTAGTCTGAATACGGGGACCCTCTCAAGGAAGAAGGACACCAGCAAAGATCCATACCCGAATTGCTTCAGGTTACCACGTCTGCATTTGGTCAATTGTTTTTTGATACTGCGAAGCACAACATCTGCCCAGTTGAATACTCGAGGCTCAGTACACTCGATGGCGTACTGGAAGTAGCTTTGTAATGCCATATGAGGAGCAGAACTCCCAGCCATCCGAGCTATAGTGAAAAGGATAGTACGGAGGGTCAAGTCTTGTACCCCCTAGATAGCCACTTTTCCTTTCTGTCTCTCAGCCTCAGGTACGCAGTATTGATTGCAGTATTCACTCATCTTTAACCCACCACCTCTACTACCTGTCAGGCTGACATAGTACCCCCATCGGGACAATACGGTCAAAAATTAAATGTCCTCAATGTCTAAGGACAATGTGTGAGCTCCCACATGAAAAACCTGATGGTCTGGGTTCCAAATACGAACTAGGTACTCTAGTAGTCTGACCTGGGCCCTCATGCCCAGGATGAGAAAGTATTTCAAGAGCCCACAATCTCTCAATGCAGCTATGGTAGGAGGATGATTCTCAGCCATTGCATTATCCTATTCATGTTCCCTTTCACGCCACTCAAGCACCATGTTTTTGGCTATTTATCTGCACAAGGAACATAAAAGGAGGATTAATAATTTTTTCATGCTTAAGATCTTTTTCATTTGGCTAAAAATTTAAAATGTTTTTGGGGTTTGCGGTTCTCACAGGTGCCCCATTTTCACAATGCAAGAACCTTGCAGGTGGCTTAAGGCTCACCTACGAGAATGCATCATTCTTGCAGGCCCCGTATGGGTTCCCTGCGAGAATGACAGCACGCATATAGGGCCTAGAAAAACATCTTAAAAATGGACATTTAACCAATGAAATGACAAAATAAAACCGTTAAAATGTTAAGGACGAAGAGCCTACCTTAATGTCGCAGACGGCTCGCGAAATGGTCTCTTGTAGCTCCCGCAATCTAATGCCGAACTCGGAGGGTAAAAGAGGGTTTTTTTGGAGTTCAATAGTGGAAATGTGAAATGGTGTGGTTAAAAAGAGTTTTTACTCATTTTATTTACTTTTACTATACCATTTTGGTTTTTTATGATTATTTATTGACTAAACCCTAATCCATATTGTCATGTTGAGTGTATTTCTTGCAAGCATGATGATTTTGATGATTCAATACAAGGTTACAGACGTGTTTTTCTTTGTTATCGCGTGTTTTTGATTGTTTTTATGGTTTTTACATAAAACCTCGAGCGTCATTTTTGTCCGTTCTTGCGCTCGTAAATACATGAGAACGTGATCGAGCATAGTTTTATCACTTTTTCAGGCTCTAAAAGGTTATACGAAAAAGGAAACCCCCTAGAGTCCTCTTTAAGCTCTTTTCAGACTCTCTAAACATGAAAAGATCGTCGAGTGACCTTGCTATTTTCATGCTCGATAAAGTATTTGAAGTAAGCGTTTGGTGAGTGATAATTTATCACTTTTTCGGTCTCGTCCAGACTATTTTACAAAAAAGGAACTGAGAGAGTTCTCTTTTAATTGTTTTTCCAAACTCTATAATCTTGAAAAACCTTCGAGTTTTCTATCTTTGGACTCGTTAAACAAACATTGACAGACTCGTGATGGGACCGAACCACTCCTTCTTAGGGTTCGTTAAACATACTCTGAGGGAATCGTCCGAAGGATGAGCTTACATCAACAAGCATATGCTATCCTCCTCAAGCTTGCGTAAAAATAAAGAGGTACTCGCCAGAAACGGTGGGGGAAAATTTGGGAAAGGGATATATTTTCATCTTCGTATTGATTAACAGTAAGTGTCGCTCTTGAACATGACACCCCCTATTCATCATTTGAAGATGGTTTGGGAAATCCATTTGTCTCTCATTCGATTGCTTACAAGGTCATTCCCTGTGTCGTCTTTGAGTCAATGCTGCCAAATCATTGGTCGTGTCATTCATATGTTCAAGAGAAGTCCATTTAAAACCTATATTGAGTCGGCCATCTATAGTTATCCATTCTCTCCGTGTCGTCCTTCCCCTGTGTCCAGTCCAATTCAGATCATACTTTGTTTCACCTTCAAAATCTGTTACTCATTTCATGTCATTGATGGGGGATACATCAAGGCCCTCCTGTGATGAGTTTTGTTCCATCGACTTCAGCTCATTATCCGGAATCAAGGCTTAGGAATTATTTGGTACCTTGGAGCTTGCATATCTCAATGGCAGGTTTCCTCGCTTTCGACAGTGGGTTTACCTCATTGACCCCTGATCGAAAGATTCTATCGATTGTTCGACTTCAACACATGTAATCACATGGTTAGATTCATACTTTTGGGTGACGAGATTGAAGACCCTGGATATCATCTTTGTGATCCAGGTTGCGATGGAGTATGCATAATTTGTGACACATAGATCCACTGTGTATGTCTTGTGGCTATGTCGTCTTGATTTGAAATTTCTCGAATAGATCCACAGTGTATTCTGGTGGCTATGCTATATTTTGATGGCATGGATCCACAGTGTATGATTAGTGGCCATGACTCAGGTCTATAATGTCATCAGTCTATGATCTAAGTATGGGAATTCCTACCTTATAATTGATATATATGATATTCTACAGATGCTTGGTTGTTCGCAGGTTTTCGACTAGATGTGCCCCTGGTTCTCGACACACACATGCAGCTTACAAAGTCTATCGGCTGTCACTAGTTCCAACACTCATACTTTGGGGGGAATTATGTTACCCATGATTTTGGTTATCATGGTGATGTATTAATGATGGTTTACTCAGGCTCTTCATAAGAACTTTCTCCTGAGAAAAGTTACTTTCTTCTCTTTCCAGAAATATTATTTTTGAGGGAGGTTCGCAGGCTACTAGTATATTTGCCTGCGAGAATGTATGATTCTCGCAGGATGCCTTAAGCTAGGGTGCGATAATTTCACACTGTGTTGAACTGTTAGGGTGCGAACTCTTTCTTAATCAATGAAAAAAATGAATTCTCGAAGTTTCTAGAAGGGAATCTTCTAGAAGGATGAGATGGCATTCAAGTGGTTATCCTAGTACTGGATTCCCTGATATTTTGGGATCATTCTTATCCAAGTAACTAATTCATTATCTCCTATATATTGAGGGGATTCTCATGGAAAAGGTTAGAAGCAAACAAGGTTAAGCAAGACATTGGAGAATTGGTGAAAGATTGTGTGAAGGACTGAAGCCACAACAGCTAGGAAACTTCAACAAGTTTATCAAAGGTGGTTGATCTTCTTCATGCAAGTGATCAAATGTGTGTGTCAGAGCCAAGGGCCATCGAAAGGAAGTTTGTGACATCAAGACTCAGGTTGTAATCTTTACTTTCCATTAATATGATACAGTAATATGTCCCTTTCCCATAAAGCTAGTTCCACTTTATTGTATAACTCCTTGATCATATACATAGATTGACTGTTGAATAGATTGTGATTTCTTCACTTCGGTTGGTTTGTATTGTTTTGGTATTGACTGTATGAGAGCACTGGATCGAAGCAGGAGCAACAAATACCAAAGGAAGCGATCATAAGGTATGTAATTTTTTCTTTCCTCCTAGTTCATTCAATAGTCAAAATCTAGGGAAAGAGTATTATTCTGTCTTGCTTTGTTCTAGATCCAAGTGGATCTAGGGAGATCAGTTTGTGTCAGCACTTACGGATTTATCCAATAACATATAGATAGAAGAGTTAAAATTTGAAATCATAGCTCTCATGAGTCTTCAATATTAGTAATGCTTACAATCCTAAAAATGCCCACAGAATTACAAATGAACACACACAGGAAAACTGCCTGCTACATCTCTTTCTAGCCTCTCTTAGCTCATCAATCCCCTTCTCCAAGAGATATCTCCCTATTTAAATATAAAATAGCATCCAAATAACCTAAGGAGGTCAAATCCCATCTCCTACATTGGATTCTAATCTTGGAGATAGGTGGCAATAGTCAAAGAGACAAAAATCCAACAAACTGTTGATTTTCAAGAATTTGTTGGAAGTCATTAATAAATTGTTTCCACCTCATGCATGAGGCCTTTGTTGGAGATAAATATTAGGTGCAGGTGTACCTTGACATCTAAGTGATCCTTGAGAAGTCATTCAAACCCTCCTTGACATGTGCAACCTCCCAACAAGGCGAATATCAAAATCGTGACCGCTACAGAAAATTAGTACACAATGCCACTGTGCAGAGTACACAGTGCCTACTTCTATATCCAATATCTCTCAAACCAAAAACAAATTTGAAACATTGAGAGAGGTTTTTGTTATTTTCAATTTTATGAACAAGAACCGCCTCCATTTTTCAAAAATACATCCTCAACTGCTTATAACCCAAGTTTTAAATTAGTGACTCAAAACTGGCAGAATAACTCTGCATAATTTATCCTCTGCTAGAATATTACGCAACACATGTAGGTAGTGCTTGACTGTGTTTCTGTATGCAATTCGGTAGCATAAATCTGTGGGTGCTTTGATGCTTGAACTTGGATATTGGGAATAACTCAATATAATTTCAATTTTCCCCAAAACAAATAAAAATCCCATAACAATTGTATTCATTTGTCAAAATGAATAATGAAATGCAGATTTTGTTCCCTATGAAATATTAGGTAGTGCCTATAGGTAGCGCCACTTATGCAACATTGAGGCATAAACCAATATTGTTCTAACATAGGCTCCATGGGGGATAGATTCCTCCCTATGAGGCTCTAAGAACTCTTGTAGTTTCAATGCCTTATCCTTTGGTCTTGTGGAGTCATGCTCTCAACCTTTAACCTCTGCCATCTTCTTTGATCTATGACCTTCAGCTGAAACTAAATGAAAATGAAAACTAAAACTGACAAAATGATGAAAACGATGCTTGTCAAACAAGCTTATTTCACACACCTACTCTAATTATTTGGAAAATGAAGTGTTCAAGTTACATGAAACAACCAATGAAGCCATTTCATCATTTTTTCAACTGTTTGAAGTTTTGAAATGTGCTTCCTTAAGCACCAGAGATAATTATTACTTGAAGGCATGTCAAAGAAAAATTTGGAAATACACTTTCCATTGAAGAAATCAATGAGCCTAGGCCCATTTTCTGCTTGCAGACAGGCTGCAAATGGATCCTGGAAAACATCATCAATACTTGCCCCTGCAACATTGCTTTGTGTAAAAAGGAAAAGTATTGCATTAGGTCCTTCATCCACTATTCTTGGTTGTTGTATGGCTTGTTGATTCTTTGATTCATCCTCAATGCATATGGCCTTGGTCCACTTCTGGTCATGAGGTGTATTAGAAAAAAGGCTTAGTGATGCTTGTCTTTCTTTAATTTCAACCTTTCTCATTAGATCACATGGCATTTGATTTTGGCTGCTTGATGAAACTGAGCTTGTGTCTTCAAGAGGAATAGGCAGTTGATAGGGTAGTTCATAAAAATTATAAGTTCTTGGGAAACTAAATTCTTCTATCTCATCTTTTGATTGTGAGGGATATTCATCATAGCTTGGCTTATGGTCCCAATTTCTCAGTTTTTCACCCTCTAAAATTAGTTTATCATCTTTTTCTTATTTTTTAGCAACAAAAATATGACATGAGGGTTGAAACAAGCTATTGTTGCTTTGATGGGAAGGGTACTTTTTTGATATAAGGACTTCAACAGATTATTCATGGAAATCATCTTCATAATCATCATACAAAGGTGAATCAATGACCATTTGACTATTAATGGCTGAGCGGATTAGTACAATAGCTGGGATAGCTGGTTGCTCAGAGAAAACATCCTCATAGTCATCAAAACTTGGAAAATCATGGAACATTGGTTCATTAACAATAGGAGGGACTGATAAGCTATGAATTTGGTCATGACAAGCTACAACACTATTCTCATGATAAAATAAATCTGAATCTAAGATGACCTCTTGACTTCAAGAATCGAGAAAAGGAGGAGACAAGGAAATGATGGATTGTCCATATTGATCTTTCTTTTGGGGAGATAGATTTTGACATGAATGATGCATTTGTTCTTCAAATTTAGGAACTTCATTATGAAACTCATCATCTAAGTCTTTCTCTCTACAATCATCCCCTTCATCATCACTACTAGAGGAATCACCTGTTGAATCTTGAATATATGATGCATACCCCTCACAACAATACTCAAAAAGTCTTTCAGCTGGATAAATTTTCTTGCAATGAGAATAAAAAACATCATGAAAGTCCTTCAAAGAGGAAATACTAGAGGCAGGGAGTGTTCTATACCATTGCCTCGCATCGCCTTCCAATGAATACATGAACATTTTCATCAATATATATTCATGATGGATGTCAAGATGCTACATCAAAGCATGAAATTCACGAACATGCTCAAAATGGTTGTCATCATCACCTTCATAAAATCTGGGCAAAAGATATTTCCATTCATCAATTTGAGGCACAAGATGTAGATAACCATCTATGGCTGAGAAATTGAGTGGGGCAAACCTCTTGGCCAGGATAGCCTTCATATCCATTTGATTTTTCTCATCTACAGTGGATCCACCAACCTATTCTGAACAACGGAGTTGCCATGGTGAATGTGCAGTTTTGAAGGTGTCCAACTTAAGTCACCATCTAAAGTTGGAGCTGTGCAATGTCGTTCTTCCTAGGGATCTTTTCAATCTGCTCAAATCTGTACCCGACAACGACGCCAAAAATGTTAGCACTGAAAGTCACACTTTGACTGCTAAAGTGTAAGCTCAACACCCATCAAAATGTAAAAGATAACTTTGGTTTTGAATAGGTGGATCAACAAGATGGATAAAGAAAGAGAGAGGGTAGCAAACTGCAGATCAGTAGTCTAAACCAATGGGCAATGGAGTCACAAACATCCCACTCATCTAAGGCACAAAAGATGCTTAACAGAAAACAATATTATATGCTGATAGGTGGAAGAAATGAAGAAGGAAAGCATAAGATAGAATGTTCAGTAAATAAAGATCCTCTCAATTTAATGAATCAAAAAATACTTGAATATAAACAATGACTGATGGGGAAAATATAGTAGATCCTCTGCTACTTAGGGATCCATAAATCATTGACAACCTTTGGTCCTCAAATCTGCAATATATTCAAATAAGAAGAAATATAGACAGAAGAGTTTCAATCTGAAATCACATCTCTCATGAGTCTCCAATACCAGTAATTCTTACAATCCTAAAAATGCCCACAGGCTTACAAATGAACACACACATGAAAATTGCCTGCTACATCTCTTTCTAGCCTCTCTTAGCTCATCAATCCCCTTCTCCAAGAGATATCTCCCTCTTTAAATAGAAAATAGAATCCAAATAACCTAAGGAGTTTGAATCCCATCTCCTCCATTGGATTCTAAGCCTTGGAGATAGGTGGTAACAGTCAAAGAGACAAAACTCCAAAAAACTGTTGATTTTCAGGAATTTGTTGGAAGTCATTAATAAATTGTTTCCACCTCATGCATGAGGCCTTTGCTGGAGCTAAATATTAGGTGCAGGTGTCCCTTGACATCTAAGTGATCCTTGAGAAGTCATTCAAACCCTTCTTGACATGTGGAAACCTCCCAACAAGGCGAATATCAAAACCGTGACCGCTACAGGAAATTTGTACGCAGCGTCACTGTGCAGAGTACGCGGTGCCTACTTCTATATCCAATATCTCTCAAACCAAAACACATTTTGAAAAACCGAGAGAGATTTTTGTTATTTGGAATGTTATGAAAAAAAAACTCCTCCAGTTTTCAAAAATTCATCCTCAGATTCTAACAACCCAAGTTTTAAATTAGTGACTCAAAACTAGCAGAATAACTCTGCACAATTTATCCTCTGCCAGAATATTACGCAGCGCCTGTAGGTAGCGCCCGATTGTGTTTCTGCATGAAATTCGATAGCATAAATCCATGGGTTCTTTGATGCTTGAACTTGGATATTGGGAATAACTCAATATAATTTCAATTTTTCCCAAAACAAATAAAAATCCCATAACAATTGTATTCATTTGCCAAAATGAATAATGAAATGCAGATTATGTTCTCTGTGAAATATTAGGTAGCGCCTGTAAGTAGCGCCACTTATGAAACATTGAGGCATAAACCAATCTTGTGCTAACACTACGAATATACAATAATTCCATTTGGATTGAAGAATTCCCCATCCATCTTTTCCAGGGTGGTGGTTGAAGTGTTCAAAGAATTTTTGCATAAAATTTTAGAAGCATACTTTGATGAATGGATTTCTTTTAGTTTGTTGAAAAATCATATTGAATGTCTAAGGCTAATGTTGGATAAATGAAGGCAGTGTCAAATTGCGTTGAATTTGAAGAAATGCATCTTCTGCTCACCATTTGGAGTATTATTAGGTCATATTGTATGCAAGCAAGGATTGTCGATGGATCCATCCAAGATTGCAATTATAGTTGATTTTCCACCACCTACTTCAGTCAAACAATTGCGCATTGTGCTAGGACATACTGACTATTACAGGAAATTTATCAAAGGATATGCTCATATTACTGCGCCAATGGAGAAGTTATTAAATAAAGACTGTCAGTTTGGTTGGACAGAAGAATGTCAGCAGAGCTTCGACACACTGAAACAAAATATGGTAACTGCACCTATTCTAGTGTTTCTAGACTGGAACAAGGAATTTCATGTGCATGTTGATGCGTCTTCCATTGTATTAGGAGCAATACTGGCACGACCTAGAGAAGGGGACATTGATCATCCGTTAGCATTTGCCAGCAGGAAGCTATCCACAGCTGAAGTTAATTACACCACTACAGAGAGAGAGGGACTAGCCATGGTGTATGCATTGCAAAAATTCCACCACTACCTTTTAGGAGGACACTTTAAAATGTTTACTGATCACTCCGCACTGAAGTACCTAGTCAACAAGCTAGTGTTGGAGGGACAAATCTACAGATGGCTTCTGTTGTTTCAAGAGTATGATTTTGAGATCATAGTTAAGCTAGGAAAAATGAATAAGGGCCTAGACCACCTATCGAGGTTGGAGCATGGTGAAGAACCTACCAGTCTGGAGGATACATTACCGAATGAACAACTGCTCGCCATTGGAAAGATTGATGACCAATTCGCAGACATAGTCCAGTTCCTGTCAACGGGAATGGCTCTGAGTGAGTATACAATCTCCCAGGAAAAACAACTAGTGGTGCGCACTGCAGATTTTTCACTAATAGATGGTCAGCTATATAAAATAGGACCTGCTGAGATACTAAGAAGATGCGTTATGGAAACAGAGAGCCCGATGATCCTCACAGAAGCTCATGAAGACATCGCAGGAGGACATTACGTAGGGAAAGCAACTGCGCAGAAGGTTTTGCGAGTTGGCCTTTGGTGGCCTACGTTACACATAAATGCTAAAGAATACACCAGAGCATGCGATGTATGCCAACGAGTTGGAAAACCATCCCAAAAATATGAGATGCCATTAGCACCACAGATGACCCTGCAGGCATTTGAAAAATGGGCTATTGACTTCGTGGGACCTATAAACCCACCAGGAAAGCACACAGGAGCAAGGTATATTATCACTGTGATAGAATACTTAAATAGATGGGCTGAAGCAAGAGAAGTCAAGGACTGTAGTGCAACTACAACTGCATGTTTTATATTTGATGACATAATAACTAGGTTTGGATGCCCTAAGGTCCTTATGAGTGATCAAGGTACACACTTCATCAATAAGACAGTTGCAGCCCTGATTGAAGAATTTGCAGTCCACCATCAAAAGAGTACACCTTACCATCCACAAACAAACGGAACGGTTGAAGCATTCAACAAGATCTTGGAGACAACATTAAAAAAGATTTACAACGTGAATAGGGATGACTTGGATTTAAGAGTACCAGCAGTACTTTGGGCTTATAGAACCACTTGCAAGAAATTAACAACACAAACCCCTTTCAAGTTGGTTTATGGTCTTGAAGTTGTTGTCCCGATGGAGTACTTGGTACCGAGCTTAAGAATTTATGCATTTACAGACATGGATGATATTGTCACTGTTCATGAGAGGCTAGCACAGTTAGTTGAACTAGAAGAAGGCAGATTCATTGCAGGCTTCCATCAACAGGTTTAGAAGGAACGAGAAAAGGCCTACCACGATAGGCACATCAAGAAAAAGATATTAAGGCAAGGTGATTTAGTACTGGTATATGACAGTAAGTTTATCAAACACCCTAAGAAGTTTAGAATGCATTGGCTTGGACCATATGAGATTGCCTATGTCACAGAAGGAGGAGCTGCGCAGATGAAGAAGCTGAATGAAGAATGGAAAGAAGGATTGGTGAATGGGAGTCAGCTGACGTTGTACTATGACAACCAGCTGCCTCACAGCTCCAGATAAAAGCATGAGGAAAAGGGTTTAGGTACCAGATGTAGTTGAAACTGGGTACCAAACACAAAAAAGACAGTCTACACAAGGACGAGAAGGAGGCATAAAGTAGAAAGCAAAGGCTTCACTGCGCAGTCCAAAGTTGAAATAAAACAAAAGGAGTAGATCTGAAGTGCCTTGGGATGAGTCACAAGTGAGTGTTGGGGGCCTGTTGGCCCTTGGTTATGAAAGGAAATGGAGAACAAGGAAGAAAAGTTAAAAAACGAACTTCGCGGGAGACACAGTGACTGTCATTGGGTCAAAGTGAACAAAAGAGCATAAAAGATGGAGCGAAGTGTGGAAAAGCAAGCCGTTGGATGAGGAGATCGAGGATGAAATATCAACAAGGAAGATGGATCGAGGACGACTTAGGAAGTGGAAAAATCCACCATTGGATGCTTTGGAGCACCGCACAAGAAGGAAGGAAAAACGTGCTCACGAAGTCCGAAAAAGGTGGATCAAGTTGACCTAGGTTTTTAGACACCTAGGGTTTTGGGTAATTAGGGTTTTGACACCTAGGTTTCGACCTAAAGCTGTCAATAAGGGACTATAATGTATAAATAGAGGTCGAGAGGACCTAGGTCGGGTCGGTACTAGTGTTGGGTATTGATATTGATTGTTGTTGGTTGAGAGATTATTGTACTGTGAGAGAGAGGAGTGCTGAGAGGAGAGCCTACTGGTATTGTAAGATCTTCAGCTGGGAGCGAAGACCAAGTCCTGTCATTACTTTGTTAGATCAAGATCTATAGATGCATATATTAGATCTTGCTGATAAGTGATATATGAATACTGTGATTGTTGTTATACAAGATCCCCTTGATATTCCCCTAGTTGTAGATATCTCTGTCCTGCAACCCCCTCATCGTTGCTTCGGGTGAGACTGCATCTGCTTCGTAGGTGTTTCCAAAAGGGCCAGTAGCTAGGGCTTAATGGTGCTCTCTTGGAGTGAACCCTAGGTCCGCCCTTGTGCCAACAACTCCACACTTCTCGAGCACCACTAGTAGCACCACAAATCCCTTATCAAAACTGTCACAATCGACAGATCCACGGCTCCTACAATGACCAAGTTGGGGCTCCACGACTTCCCGTATAAACACCGTGGCATTGAAAGAAGAAATTGAGGAAAAGATTGGCACAAATGTCGCCAATCGATATTTGAACTCGTAATTATGTTTTTCAGCACGACTATGAGAAAATTCGAGTTCGAAAAACTTTGTTACTCAACACTTGGTCATGCGAATATTCGGTTGCATAACCAATTGATGCGAGCTATTTTGAAGAATGCACTTCAGAGTGTAGTTCCGCCCTTGCTTGTTGTTCAAGACATTGAAAATTCTTGTTGTGATGGAACTAAGAATGATTGTGCTCATAAGGGAGCAAGTTTTTCTCAATTCAACACATCGCACCAACATATGCTAAAGGACAACATTCAACTCTCGGAAGATAAGAGCCGAAAGACAAAGCACCAGGCGCCAAGGAGGAAGTCCACGAGAGAGAAGGTGGCTGATACGAAAAATTGATTTGACTGTTTTCTCTAATATCAACTTGAAAATAGAAAGAAATGGAATGGAACCTGCTACTCTTAGGCGAGGCAACACCTGGAAGCCATCAAAGCAAAGACACACTGCATTCTATTAAATCAATTAAGGAGTACATTATATAGGATGATATTCGGTTTAGATGACTGAAACCAACCTCTAACAAATAGGATCTAAATCATAACTAATCTCCATTATTTCTAAGTCCTATGACCTCGTACTAAGTCAGAAAATCATGGCAGCATACGAAGTTTTGTCGGAAAAATATACTTGGAGGTATTTTATGAGCGAAAATGCAATTAGATGTTAACAAACACATGAGATGATCTATTCATTCGGTGACGTGGGTGAATTGATGTTTTCGAATTGTAATATATATAATTTTCAATGATTGGGACCAACTGCTCTGGTTTATATATGGAATGAGATGATATTTATGCCAAATCTATGTATGTACAACCTGCCGCAGCAACTAACCCGACTAGACTGGACCATTCTATACAACTAGTTAGCATAAGCTATCAAACTCCTATGTTTTTTTTTTAAATGATTCCTGTCTACCATTGATGAATAACTAGTTAAATTATACAGATCACATTTATCATGAAATTGATAAAATGGGAGAGTATAGTGATATTAACAAACATTCAATTACTTACAATATCAATACATTGGACTCTATTATATAGAGTGTACAGGTTGTTATCAGATCTAACTTATTCTAAATACAACCACACACCAAACTAAGATCTCACCAATCCAAGTCTCTAACAACCTCTTAAGAATAAGATCACACAACTCACGTAGAGATTAGCTCTACCTCTCAATACATTAGAAAGCATATTAGATAAGTAGGAATTATATATTCGAACACTCTCCCTTAATGACTACTTATCTAAATATCCATGTGGTCATATATTTTCTTCCTCTTGTACTTGCATTTATTGACATCCACATAAAACGAAATCTATCTACAGGAATACATAACAACCATAATACATAACTGCCAGTTCTATAAGAATCCTTTTCAACTACATGGTTCATTCAACCATTCTTCCTCATACCTCCCCCTGCATCACATCATCATCAACCTGGGGTTTTTTTGGCTTATCCATAACCATACTCTGAATTTTCTTAGATTACCCTCAACCATACACCAGGTTTTCTCGAATTACCTGTAACCATGTTCTGAGTTTTCTTTCTCGGATTACCTATAAGCATGCTTTACATAATGATTTTTAGATCACCACAAACTTTTCACATTAGGGAAATCTGGTCTAGAACCACTAAATAGAGTTGGTTTCAATTACATATTTAACTCATATTATACTGTGCACACTTTCAAGTAAACAATACTTGTTAAATCATAACTCAATCGCACTTTTCACAATCATATTGGAGGCTATGTGAGTCCGAGGGAATGAACACGTACACCTCACTTCTTTGTAACACCTCCATGCCTTCTCTTCAAGTTTTTTTCCATCGTGCGGGCTTCACTTTCTAGCATGAAATAATTTAAGCGTCGTTGTGGGTAGGCCTTGCTCAATGCATTTACCATATTTAAATCCACGCATATGCTAACAGATATGCACAGACCTATGCGATAATGCTTACAATTCTTCACAGGTTTTGGCAGTAGCTCTTCCCAAATGCACATACGGATCCAAGCAGTGGTCGATGTTTTCATGCAGTGCTCTCACAAGTCTGCACACTGGATTGCTAAAGAAATTCACCACGAGATCTCTTGGCAGTCGCACGCAGGAGGGGGACTTTTATTGAGAGCAAGGAAGCTCCTATGAATATTCCTGCCTAGCACATTTTCTCTCTTCCAAAACCCTGGCCATTACTATTATGGCTACTAACGCTGCCATTTTCGCCAGCATTTACGGTTTCGGTGACGGCCAAGGGCGCGCATATCTCAACCGGATCAAATTCCTCTGGAAGAGGTTCGACCCATTCACCAATGTGCCGAGATCGATTCCCGCGAACCCCCGAGAGGCCGAGAATATGCCTTAACGGGATGTTTCTCTGTGGGAAGGTATCGGTCCGATCCGTCCAGGCAACTACTCAAGCATTTGATAGCGCACTCCATCCAGGTATCTGCACAACAACAGCTCATACAAATCTACACACGAGCATCAAATCTGATTGCCACGCTCAATCACATGAAACCTCTAACACTTGAAAAAACACACAAAACATGTTTGTGTTATGTGTAATACAAATTTCATTGCCAAAAAGTTTTTTTTTGAACGAATATAAGTGTGCATACATATAATTGTTAGATTTTAAGAAATTGGAAGTTTCCATTAACGTTTTTTTTTATGATTTTTGAATGTTTAAATTGAGTTATACTAGCACAGTCACATAATTGTGGCTGATGAAAGCCGAAAAATATATTTAATTTACTCATGTCTGTTATGTTAGGCAAAAATAACCATCCGAAGCCATCAATGAACAGCATAGCATAGTAAAGAAACTGAAAAAGGTATAAGAAGTCGGAATAAATGATAAAACCACAATAACTTATAGCAGTCAAGTAACACTAAACAGTCAAACAAATATAAATTGAACAGTCAAACAAATATAAAATGAACAAAGCCGGAGAAATAAATTACAAGTTTATGCACTCAAAGAGGCCGGCAAAGTAGTCCCGTTGTTCGAATTACTCAGTAGTATAGAAGTGTCCCGACCGGTTTCTCCACTGGTAAGCCTTTAGGTGGTATGCCTTTACCGTATTATAATTGATAAGTTGGCCATGGAAATATCCAGGAGACCACGCATGCGCGGGCGTCAGATGGATTGCAGGGCTGTCCATTTTTTAAAACTTTTTTCGTTCAAGGGTTTCCTCTCACAGACTTGAGTGAGCTTTCGTGTTTTACATATGCTTTACTGTAA
>ML789869.1:266042-291077 GCA_009831015.1 Picea engelmannii | reverse complement strand
TTCTTACTATCATTATTATCCTCCACTAATATTCTGAACTGGAAATGCATTCATAATTATTTTTTCTGAACTGAAATGTTGTGGATTTGAAATCGCAGGAATACAAGGCGAGAAGGGTTGACCGAATGCCGAGAGGAGATCCGGACATCCAGGCGAGTCAGGTAAGTATCGAAATTATGACTCTATCCATGCTCAAGCCACCTATGTTTTGGCCCCTGTTCCCATTGATATAATGATAATAGGGAATAATTTAGACTTAAGCTCTTCACGCTATAGATATATTCTCAAAAGGAAGTCCCTGAAATTTGAACAGGGATTCTGTTTATCTTGTTGATATTGACATCCTTTTGTATGATATGGTCAATGAAAATGGTTAGTGTGACCTAGAAGGAAGATTAAAAACATTATGAGTTAAATTTTTTTGATCAATGTATTGTCATATAAGCTTCATATCAACAAAAAAATAGCTAATTTACCAAAAGAATGAATTTATGTATTTGCAATTTTTTTTTTATAAATATTTTTATTCACCAAATTTCATCTCATTTTTTAAATATCTCTTCCTTTAATTAATAAACGAAATATGGAGATTCCCTGTGCCTGTTCTGGCACCTTGAAGGGTTTAGGGGATAGATAAAAGTGGTTTATATTTTGTCATCTTTGATGAATGATAGGTTTATGGGTGTTGAGTATTTTGTCATATTTTATCATAAACATTTTCATACAAAACATGTGTTTTTTTTGCTACACAATATGCTCACAGGAAATGCATCGAGCGTTGGTCCCATAAAAAGGGAGGAGATTCCAAATGTGAATTGTGCTTTCAGGTTTCATGACTTTTTATTTGGCCATGTTTTTATTCTTACTATCAACAATTTCATATATATATATTCTTACTATCATTATTATCCTCCACTAATATTCTGAACTGGAAATGCATTCATAATTATTTTTTCTGAACTAAAATCTTGTGGATTTGAAATCGCAGGAATACAAGGCGAGAAGGGTTGACTGAATGTTGAGAGGAGATCTAGACATCTAGACGAGTTAGGTAAGTACTGAAATTCTGACTCTATCCATGCTCAGGCCACCTATGTGTTGGCCCCTGTTCCCTCTGATATAATGATAATAGGGAATATTTTAGACTTAAGCTCTTCACTCTATAGTTATATTCTCGAAAGGAAGTCTTTGAAATTTATTGACTAAGATTACCATTGTTAATTTATGGATAGATGTTTATTTGTTTAATTAGGATTACCTATCAAATGGAGAGATGTTTATTTGTTATATTTAGGTCACTTTGTCGAAGATGGGAAGGGTTATAGTTATCATCGCTCTTGCGAGGAAAATATGTGAGTGTTGATCTTGCGACGAAAACACAGACGAAAGTTTGCTTCCATCAATAGAGCGATGAATACGGGGTGTATTTATATAAAAATTGCAAAATTGAACTTTTTCTCTTGAAGTTTGCGACGAAATAGTACTTTTGTTGCAAGTAGTCATCGCAATATTTTCAATATGTAGTAGTGTATCCAACATCGATCAAACTAGGAGGTCATCCATCAAACTATGTGACACATGCCTCCAAATGCGCAAAAAAGTTGACCACTCCAATATTTGTAATGTAGCATGGCATGAGAGGTCCATGTGCATGAAGAATATCCCCAAACTTCCTATGCCATTCTGACCAATGCCTAGAGAGTTGTGAACAAACTCAGGAGTTGTGAAGATACCTTGGGATTTGTGAAAATTAAAAATTTCATAATGAAGCCCATGCAATGTCCACTTAGCCACAATGTCCATTCACCATTAATCCGACCAATATGTAATCATGGCCTTTGAATAATGGCTTGGCCCATTTTTCCTTTTTGGATGGAGTGAGTCAAGGTAATTAAAAAAAATGTCCTTTTTTGGATGGAGTGAGTCAAGGTAATGGAAAAAAACAATAATGGACAATAAAAACAACATCACTTATCCCATTGTTAATAACTCGCACCCATGCCTTAGCCTTTAAAATTTTGTAGCCATCGATGGGTTACAAATCAATAACAACTCTCGTATTTGTTACTTAACAATGCACTTTACTCTCAATTGCTCACTCCCTTTTGACATGTATAGGCCACCTTTACCTTTCTACCATTTCTTCTCCTTGGGTTGAGGAATCACATCCTCCACCTTAGCCACCTCGGTTCCCTCTTCCCTAGTTGTGACCTCCATTTGTATTATCAGTGTTATTAGGGTCCACTTAAGTGTTAAACATAGGCATTGTAGTCTAGTATTGGCATATTCATGTATTTGAAACAATATTCATATTTCCGACGAGGGTAGTCTTTTCAGTGAGTTAAATTTCCACCTTTCTTGTTCATTTTTTTCATAAATACCATGATTTGGGTTGTCTTTAAATTGTCCAAAAACTCTCAGGGTAAAGTTACATGAGAAAAAATCCCAACACATAAGTGGAATCCTATATTTTTTCATAGTTCCTATCGAGTTTGGGTCAATTTTTAATTGGAAAAAGTAGATGATATGAGTGCCCCTTATCCCACTCTAACCATTTCAAGTCCAAAGCTCAAAAAAATGGAAAAAACTAGACAGGGAGAGTCATAGAACATGAATTTGTAAGAAACTAAAAATATCTCAAAATGATTTGTCTTTCTTGGTGTTGATGTCATTTGACTCCAAACATGCTCCTATAATTCCCAGATAGTATACCAATAGTAATATAGGATAATACAATTGTGAAAGAGTAACACTATGGTAATCATTATGAGCTTACTATGATACTAATAGGATACTAGTAATGAACTAGTGTTACATCTTGATTGACTGACTGTTTCTATCATTAATGGTTTTATAGGACGTACAAGAAAATAGGTATTTTTCAAATATATCTTCATTGAGTGAGAGAATTTCAGGTATAATAGAGGAAAGTGAGACATCTAGTAGGTCTAACAGGTGGAGATAAACTAGAGGTGAGAAGATCAAAAGAAAATTCCATAGACGCATGTAATTTTTTATTGTGAAAGGAAGATCATGTTCTTATGATCATGAGAGCATAGATGACATCGAGGTTCCCTTGAGGTACAAACATATAGTGAAACAATGGGTACCCAAGTATATTCCTGAAATAAACACTGATTTTTGTATAAACGAAAGGATATACCAGATTGCTCCATCATCATTACATGGTTTGGGTATATTTTCCATGGATGGAATAAAGGTATGTTACGCCGGATTAAATGAATTGATGGAGTATGTCGGACCCTATTATATATACAAATATTGGATATGAATAGTCCAATATACAAAAAGTATGTTAATATATGGTTTGGCTGCAAATTATACACAACTAAAAGACAATGATTAAAATAAAGGAGAAACTATCTACATTGACGGAAGGCCAAAATCAACGGGGAATATTGCAGGGTTTATAAATAGTACACGACACACAACCCCAAATAAGTTACCCAATTGTGTATTTGAGGGGCGTGAAGGAAACCATGTATTCGTATGTGCAATAAAATCAATAGTTGCAGGGGAAGAGTTATTGATTGATTACAATTTGAATCGAATAGATACAAATGTTGCTATTATGGGGTTGGTATGCATACTAATTTACCCAACTTGTAAGAAATGACTCTCATATTTTATGATTTTCATTATGTTCTTTACGATGTTAATCCATTTGGAGAGATTCAGTTTGTTTAGTACTCAGTGTGTCCTATTTTTGTTATCAACATTTGAATTTCTCATAAATTTGAATTTATTTCTCATGATAATGATATGATTCTAATTTTACTGTAATGTGGTAGGATGATCGTGGTAAATCAAAAGAGGCCTCATAATAGGTAATTGAACAACAATTTTCGAATTGAATTTAATGTGCATTTTATTTATGTTGCGATCAATTATTTTATTTGTTTACATAATTGAATTTTCATTTATTTTGTCAAATATGTAGTCGACAGGACATCATGCTGATGATGATTCTCTTGGAGAAAGGGATTTGTATGAATCCCCTGACCCTATGGTTTTAATAAGAAAAGAGATCAATAAAGGAAACAAGGAACTATCTCACTTGTTAGATATTCTAGATCAAAATCTCGAGGTTGAAGAAAGGATCATAGAACTTATGACAAGGCTTAAGACATATAAGGTAATAACCATAATTTCAAGTGGTTTTATTTTTATGTCATAAGATCAATTATGAAAGCTTGATTTTTAACTTTTACATTATCTAAACGAAAAAATGTTTTATTTCTTATATAGAGATTTTTGGATCCTGCTGACATTGACATGCATGGTATCAGTAGTAGTGGTGCTACACAGATGCCACAGGGTCCCAACGAAGACCCTCATATAGCTTCCAGGACACAACTATTCATATCTCCACCTTCCACACCATTAGGTGGGATCCATGACACACACACCGAGGAATCAACCACACAGGTAGGATCTGGAGGTGGTGATGGAGATGAGGTTGATGATTTGACAAACTATATGGTTTCTTTTCCTAAATCAAGACATGTGACCAACACAGGGACCCTTAAGGGCACCTTTATGGTCAACGAGGAAGGGCTTCCATTAAAGAAGGTTAAAGTCCCAGATAATTTTTAAATTTTTGTTTTTTTCATGCTCTTTATGTAGACAAATATAAATCATCTAAATTATTATTTTTAAATTAATATTCATATAATCATTTTGCGTGCATGGAACAACGATTTTTATAGGTCCTTGGAGAATAAGGATTTGCTAATTTTTGGGCCCACCATACGGGAGAGGTGGAATTCCTAGAATTCTAACCTCAAAAAAGAATTGATGGATTATCTAGAAAGCCTTTTTGGTGTAGATACATTTAATAAGACCTTGGCCACTGTCACAGCTGGCCAATATTTAAAATATATGCGAGAATCATATAGGAAGCACTTGAAATTTTTTTATAGGTACGAGCATCCTCTGATGATTCTAGAGAGGGAGTGGAAGGCCCTCATTGAGGACGCAAAAGAGAAGAAATTGACAGATGAAGGAAAAACACCCTCTGGTCCCAGAAGGTAAATTACAATTTCAATTGAATACCTTCAATTTTTTTTAGATGTACATTATATTGTGGTATATATTAACATACTTGAAACTTTTGATGATAGGTTGATTGACACGTCAAAGGCCACAAAATAAAGACTTTCCAAATGTGGCCAGCATAGGCTAGGCCAAGGAGACTACTTGAAGTTGCAGTCACAAATTGTAAGTACCTAAATATGTTATTTGTATCGCCTTAATTTTTTTAGGTAATTGAAGCGAATAACATAAAAAATACATACTCTTATGCAATGTAGGGTGACGAGTTTGGTACTGAAACCACGGAGGAAGACCTCAATCTTGTTTACAAGTACAACTATAAAGCGGTAGTTTAACGCCAAAAAATATTGGGGAAGATACCAAGAACCACTTTGAAGGATAAGGTAAATAAAATTCAATCCACATTAACCTTTATTATTAAAAGAATACAATCATGTTGGATATTATTAATATTTACAACTTTGTTTTAATCAGGAGGGAAACACTGTCAATGAACGCACTAGTATTGGAGAGTAGTGCATTGATAGCAGTTTGCAACCAAAAGATGGTTCTGATCCCATTCAGTCCCAATTTTCCATGAGGGCACAACCCCACAATGGTGCTATGACCGAGCTGGCACATGACGGTAATATGGCTACATTTTATTCATATACTTAATAATTTCATAGTTATACATTTTGTACTTCTATTTTTTTTTACTTATACATTTATGATTGTCCTTATAAATTTTGTGTTCTCAATGGTAGAGAATGTTGTACTTGAGGCTTGTACAATTGAAGAGGATCATGCGGGGGACACCATTCCAATGGTGTCGACCAGTGCACTAGTTAAATAATGACATTGCAGGTGTTTTTTTTAATATTACTGAACTAGTTCAATGATATTTAAAAACTTGCCATTTAAATTTTGTATTTTTTTCTTTTGTAGGTGATGCCTCATCACAGTGGCCTCCATTACACCATGAGTACCCCATGACTAGGTGTTCTCTGCATGATAGGACACAATCACAATCATATTTTGAAGAGCACCTAGAGAACAAAGACGTAGATATTGATGAAATGATTAGGAACTATAGAGATAAGAAGAAGAGGCTGGCTAAAAGTACTAAATGATAATGTACATGAATATTTTAATAATTATTTAATATAAAATCTATTTTGACCATATTCCGCTCACTCCAAATGGATTAAGGAAACATTTTAATTCATTGTAAACAATTGTGAATATTGGTATGCATATATGTTTGTTTTTGTTGTAAACATTTCAATAGATTTATATGCTAGGTATTGGGGAATTGAGAGTGATGTGAGGGGGGGGGGGGAAGGGGCCATAAGAGATTCCACCTTCATGTGGTTGGCCCTGTTCAATAGAGAATAATTTGTTGGAGTCGTTTAATCTTGGAGCAAACCTCCCTCGATCCAATAGAGAAACAACAAAGACAATGTTGACTTCATTACTGCTACTTCAAATCAAGGGAGGCAGTTTTATCAAATATTAGACGCGTGGATTCAATAAATTATTCTTGAAACCAAGAGGATATCATTCAGGTACATTCTGACACTCTTGTAAAACTACATATTAGAGTAAATAATACACTACAAATATTACTTGTATTGATTTTTTAGATATTTATGGAGGTTGAATGATTTTGGCAGGTACTTTAAGATATTTCTTCGTCAATTGAGGGAAGCTCAAGACTAACAAAGGGCCATACATCTTAATATAAACACGTGGGGATAACCATTCCAACTGTATTGTCAACCATTTCAATAGATCAGGTGTGATTTCTCCTTTCAACATATAAGTTTATATAGCCATCAATTCTAGTTATGTTTAATGTTTTATTAATTGTTATGTTCGATTGCTAAATTGAAAAATCACCATTTAGGTATGTATAATATTTTGATTATGTCCTCTAGATATTATGGATCTGTTAGCGTAGGTATATGTTTAACCAATGCATAAATCTAACATGAATGTATGGATAAATTCTAACATGAATGTATGGCTCCGAACATGCCGCCAAAAATGGTAGTTTCTTTCTGGTGACAAGATATTTGGAGGAATGGTAGTTTATTTCTGTTTATATTATTTCTATGTGATCTTGTTTTTTCTAACAAGAAACACAAAACTGTAAAGGTAATAAATAAGCTCATTAAGAGATAAGGGATAAGTGGTGGATAAAAAGGACCTAGTAGTGCAGGTCACCATTACATGAGGGGCTGGTCACTAGGAAAATAACTCCCCAAAACTACCTTTGTGTGCACATGTACAATGTTAAAGTATATTTAAGATTAGTTACATGTATAAGTTCCCCAAAAATGATGTTATAATGATCATCATTATGATACTAGTTACAATATTACATCAATCCACTAGACAACATTAAAATAAATTCTAACATATCCCTCATCTAGAAATGAAAAACCCGATGCATGCATCGATATGGATCTTTAAGTTCTGAAGATAGCCATATGAATGATTCTTTGAAGATATACATATGAATGGATATTTAAGTTTTTCAGATTTATGATTTGGTACAACAAAATTTAGGAAAATTGCTAAGTTCATGAGATGTGACATGAACATGTGTAAAGAGATTGAAATTGATTGTTATTGATTGCAATCAATAACAATCAATTTCAATGTCATGCCACTTGTTTCTCTCCATCCTAATGTTGAGTTCTATATAATCCTCTCATTTATTCATATGATTACCCAAATTTTATAGAACTTAATTACAATTCAACAATTCAACCCCAAAGAACTTAGCTCAGAGAACCATTTAACTCCACAAACTCACCTCTAGATATAGTGCACCATCGGAGGATCTGTGAAGGGGGTCAATCTTGAAGATACAATGATAATTGTAGCCAACCCATAGGTAATGAAAATATTTGCAAAAGCATGTTGGTTTTCATTTTTCGAGAGGTTACAAGGCTAAGACCTAGGAATTGGATTGGAATTTTCTAGAACCTTCAATAGTAATTGGGCATTAGTGCAACAACTTACCCTAATTGTAATTCAGGAGTTCATCAGTTGATCCATAGGGATCCCCTTGCAAGGTGGAATGTGGTTAAATAATTTGAAGCTACCACTAGATAGTTACCCTTAGTTTCTAACAAATCCCTCTTCTATGCTCGACATATGAAAATGAATTCAAAGGGACTTCTTGATTTCACCTTGGAAAGAGGTAGATTTGATCATCCAAAATTTCATAACTTGTGAGGGGAGGTAAAACATGGTGCTTCACTACTTTTTCAAACTCATGATGCACCTTAAGAATGAATAAATATTAAACATGACATTCTTTTGGTAGTGTCATGATTGAGGAAAACAAAGGTAGAGGATAAGTGAGCATTGTAATGTGAATTCACCTACACGAAAACTGAAACAATTAATTGCCAAATCCTAAAAACCAGAGCATGAAATGAATTCTATTTCAACAATTGAGATATATTTAGAATAAGAAAAACATGGGTTCAAGACAATTTACATAGAAAAAGAAAACACATGGACACAAACTTCAACACAAAATCCCTGTAAAAACTTGTTGCAATCTGTATTAAGCTTCTGCAAAATCCGCTACAATGGCTTCCAAAGATTCAAAACAATACTACCCCCCTCCCCCCACTTTGGATTACATTGAGTATACAAATAGATGAATCAATCATATCCTACCTCCAATGGTATACAAATAGATGCAAAAATTAGATCCTACCTCCAAGGGTCGCACCGTCGGTCGCACTACTCCCAAAATGCAACAAAACCCTCGTTTTTTCACAAATTTAATAATTGTTGGTTATTCCTAGATTTACCATCCTAGTGAAGAGTTGGAATTCTTAGTGAAATCAAAATTGTCTAGGAATAAAACCCAACTCAATCTTTGTGGTTAGTGATATGTCTACATGTGCAAATTTATTGACTCTAGAACAAGGTAAGAAAACCCATGGCTAGGAAATAATAATTTATTGACTTGGTGAGGTTCCTAGACTCATCATTGACATGATTCATGCTAAGAACCAAATGTAATATTTAACACCATAATCAAAACTCTTTCCACTATATCCGATCTAAATTAATATTGATGGAATCTTACATCCATGGTTATGCTATAAAATTTGTATTTGGATATGGAATTTTGCTTTGGAACAAGGTAAGATATGCATAGCAATACCATTGCCAATACCATTTGACAATGATATTCATACCAATACCATTTACAATACCATACCATGCCATACAAATAACATTGTCAATACCAATACCAGTACCATACCATTGCATACCAATATCAATACCATTTCATACCACAATGGTATGCATTGGAAATAATATGCATACCAATACCAATACAATACCATACCATACCAATACCAATACCAATACCATAGCCAAAAATTCTCAACAGAGTGTTCTCGAAAATCAACCTCATCTTCAGAAATTACACTATGCCTCATTGACCAAAACCCTAGTTTCGAAGATACTCCAACAAATGGTTTTCCGGTCAATAGAATGATAGCATAGAGGCCCCACTAGCTAAAAATGGGTGCTCTTAATCCAATACAATTGATGGTTCATGCATATGAGTCCCAGTTTGAGTTTTATCACGAGTTGCAACTCGCCTCCACAAGCCATTTAAGGACATGTGGTCAATTTGGTCCATGGGCATAATATCCAAATTGAGTAGCATAACAGGCTTACACAATCTCCCACAAGTCTGTTTGGCTAAGGTCCACATGAATACACTAGCCAAAAATACCTGACACATTGTTCTTGAAAATTGACCTCCCCTTTAGAAATTTCACTATGCCTCATTAAACAAAACCCTAGTGTTGGAGATACTCCAACTAATGGTTTTTCGATCGAAAAAATCATAGCGTAGGAGCCCCAATAGATGAAACTCGGTGCTCTGCATACAATGAAACTAAGGGTTCATGCATCCAAGTCCCCGTTTGAGTTTTATCGATAGTTGCAACTTGCCTCCTCAAGCCATTCAAGGACATGTAGCCAATTTTGTTCGGGGGCATAAAATCCAAACCGAGTAGCATAATGGAGTTTCTCAAGCTCCCACAAGTCTGTTTGGCCAGGGCCCATGCAACTACACTAGCCAAAAATGCACGATCAAATGTTCTTGAAAATCAACCTCATCTTTAGAAATTGCACTATGCCTCATTGACCAAAACCCTAATTCCAGAGATACTCCAACAAATGTTTTTTCGATAGAGAGATTGATAGTGTAGGGGGCCCACTAGCTGAAAATTAGTGATCTTAATCCAATGAAACTAATGGTTCATGCATTTGAGTCCTGGTTTGAGTTTTATCACGAGTTGCAACTCACCTCCACAAGCCATATAGGGACATGTGGTCAATTTGGTCCATGGGCATAAAATCCAAATTGAGTAGCATAACGGACTTACGTAATCTCCCACAAGTTTGTTTGGATAAGGTCCACATGACAACACTAGCCAAAAAGACCTAACACATTGTTCTTGAAAATTGACCTCCTCTTTAGAAATTGCACTATGCCTCATTGACCAAAACCCTAGTGTTGGATATACTCCAAAAAATGGTTTTCTGGTTGACAAAATGATAGCTTAGGAGCCCCAATAGTTGAAAATCGATGCTCCACATCCAATGCAACTGAGGGTTCGTGTATCCAAGTCCTGGTTTGAGTTTTATCGATAGTTGCAACTCGCCTCCTCAAGCCATTCAAGGACATGTGGCCAATTGTGTTCGGGGGCATGCAATCCAAACCGAGGATCATAATGGAGTTTCACAAGCTCCTGCAAGTCTATTTGGCCAAGTCACATGCGAATACACTAGCCAAAAATGTCCGACAGAGTATTCTTGAAAATCGACCTCATCTTCAGAAATTGCACTATGCCTCATTGACCAAAACCCTTGTTACAAAGATAATCCAACAAATGGTTTTCCGATCAACAAAATGATAGCGTAGGGGCCCCACTAGCTAGAAAACAATGCTCTTAATCCAATGCAACTGATGGTTCATGCATCAGAGTCCTGGTTTGAGTTTTATCATGGGTTGCAACTCGCCTCCACAATCCATTGAGGGTCATGTGGTCAATTTGGTCCAAGTGCATAAAATCCAAACCGAGTAGCATAATGGACTTACGTAATCTCCCACAAGTCTGTTTAGCTAAGGTCCACATGACTACACTAGCAAAAATACCCGACACATTGTTCTTGAAAATTGACCTCCTCTTTAGAAATTACACTATGCCTCATTGACCAAAACCCTAGTGTTGGAGATACTCCAACAAATGGTTTTCCGGTTGACAGAATGATCGTATAGGAGCCCCAATAGCTGAAACTCAGTGCTCCACATCCAATGAAACTGAGGGTTTGTGCATCCAAGTCCCATTTTGATTTTTATTGATAGTTGAAACTCACCTCCTCAGGCCATTCAAGGACATGTGGAAAATTTCATTCGGGGGCATAAAATCCAAACCGAGCAGCATAATGGAGTTCCACAAGCTCGCGCAAGTCTGTTTGGTCAAGGCCCATGCGACTACACTAGCCAAAAATACCCGATAGAGTGTTCTTGAAAATCGACCTCATCTTCAGAAATTACACTATGCCTCATTGACCAAAACTCTAGTTCTGGAGATACTCTAACAAATGGTTTTCCGGTCGACAGAATGATAGCATAGGGGCCCCACTAGCTAAAAATCCAAGTCCTGGTTTGATTTTTATCAATAGTTGCAACTCACCTGCTCAAGCCATTCAAGGACATGTGGCCAATTTTGTCTGCGGGCATAAAATCCAAGACGAGCAGCATAATGGAGTTCCACAAGCTCGCGCAAGTCTGTTTGGTCAAGGCCCATGTGACTACACTAGCCAAAAATGCCCGACAGAGTGTTCTTGAAAATCGACCTCATCTTCAGAAATTACACTATGCCTCATTGACCAAAACTCTAGTTCTAGAGATACTCTAACAAATGGTTTTCCGGTCGACAGAATGATAGCATAGGGGCCCCACTAGCTGAAAATCGATCCTCTTAATCCGATGCAACTGATGGTTCATGCATATGAGTCCTGGTCTGAGTTTTATCACGAGTTGCAACTCGCCTCCACAAGCCATTTAGGGACATGTGGTCAATTTTTTCCATGGGCATAAAATCCAAACCGAGTACCATAACGGACTTACGTAATCTCCCACAAGTCTATTTGGCTAAGGTACACACAACTACACTAGCCAAAAATACTTGACACATTGTTCTTGAAAATTGACCTCCTCTTTATAAATTGCACTATGCCTCATTGACCAAAACCCTAGTGTTGTAGTACTCCAAAAAATGGTTTTCTAGTCGACACAATGATAACATAGGAGCCCCAATAGCAGAAACTCAGTGCTCCACATCCAATGCAACTGAGGGTTCATGCATCAAATTCCTGGTTTGATTTTTATCGATAATTTCAACTCGCCTCCTCACGCCATTCAAAGACATGTGGAAAATTTCATTTGGGGGAATAAAATCCAAACCGAGCAACATAATGGAGTTTCACAAGCTCTCGCAAGTTTGTTTGGCCAAGGTCCATGCAACTACACTAGAAAAATATGCATGACATAGTGTTCTTGAAAACTGACCTCATCTTCAGAAATTGCACTATGCCTCATTGAACAAAACCCTAGTTCTGGAGATACTCCAACAAATGGTTTTTAGGTTGATAGAATGATAGCGTAGGGCCCCCACTAGATGAAAATCGATGCTCTTAATCCAATGAAACTGATGGTTCATGCATCTAAGTCCCAATTTGAGTTTTATAGCGAGTTTTCGCTCACCTCCACAAGCCATTTAGTGACATGTAGTCAATTTGGTCCATGGGAATAAAATCCAAACTAAGTAGCATAACAGACTTACGTAATCTCCCACAAGTCTATTTGGCTAAGGTCCACATGACTGCACTAGCCAAAAATACCCGACACATTGTTCTTGAAAATTGACCTCCTCTTTAGAAATTGCACTATGCCTCATTGACCAAAACCATAGTGTTGGAGATACTACAACAAATGGTTTTTCGGTCCACAAAATGATAACATAGGAGCCCCAATAGCTGGAACTCGGTGCTTTGAATCTAATGCAATTGAGGGTTCATGCATCCAAGTCCTAGTTTGAGTTTTATTGATAGTTTCAACTTGCCTTCTGTTGGAAACAGGCCGAAGTGGAAATAAGGACGATCGTGGAGAAAGAAAGAGTGCAGAAACTGAAGTAACAACTGGAGGAAAACATAGCACGTGCGCATGCAAGAAGGCGTGCGCAAGGAAAGTGAAATATGGAAGGAATAACAACACGCACACATGGGAGGAATACCTAACATCGGTAGGGTTAGGGTTTTGGTAATATATTGTAAATGGACGAAGAGCCTGAAAGATATAAATATATATATATGTAGGCATCATAGGGGATTCCTTCTTGTGAGTTCAGTTTTGTATTGTTCCATCATATATATGTACGAATTGATGAAAATTGTAATGTTGTTATGTACTATTTTGTAAGCTGTTGAGATAGAGGAGAGGAGAGAAGGAATATTTGAGGATTATATCACAGGCACAGGATCCTGGTGTGATCTAGTTCACCTCATATAGATCTTACCCATCAGAGGAGAATTGTAAGTGTGCGACGCCAGATATGCAGAACTAACATAAGAAAAGAGCCAAGAGCCAGATCTTTGTGGATGTAGCCACGAGAGGGGGTGAACCACAGTACAATCTATGTAATGGGATGAATTAATGCATATATTTATTGTCTTTTCAGTAGTTATTTGTTATTCTTAATGAATGAATGAGTTGTTACATAACTTGTTAAAATACTGTTGCGATATTGAGGGAATAAGTCATGAATAATAGTAGGTTGCAATCACAGTTATAATAAATGGTCTGGAATACAGATCCCATATATTGCACTCAATCCTAGGCTGTAAACACATGATTCTTATAGCCACCCATTAAATCTATCTCGAGTGAGACTGCGCATCATGTTCTGCATGTTGTGTTGCCTTTTGGTTTACCAGGAGGGCCAATAGTTTTAGAGGCTTTTGTTGGAAACCCAAAAGACATGAACCCTGGGTCAATAACTCATATGATAGAGTAGAACCAGTGATTAGTAACCAACAAATGGTTATGTTTCTGTTGGAAGGAACAAAGGAGGATTGAGTATATGAGATAGGAGGAGCGGGAAACACGCAAAGAAAAGAAGAGAGAAATGAGACATTAGAAGGGGATGTTGAAACCATGGAACCCCCAAAAATCAGAAATTGAAAATTGGTTGAGAACCAAAGAGCTAGAGTTTGCACAGAAAGACAATAGAAACCCTAGAATCACACCTCACAAATATCTAGACAAATACGTGTTTACAAATTTACACGAAGCAATTTTCTGTGATTTTCCGCATCTACTACAGGAGTGGATACTAAGGTTGAAGGATAACCACATGACGAATTGGATTCGACAACTATATTGGACCCCAGTATAGATTGGGCAGTTATAGCAGGTGAACAACAAATTCACCCGCGTAGTGGAATTTTGACTTGACAGTATTCTGGCAGGCTTCATAACAGAGTTTTCCGTGGACACAACAAAGTCATATAGTGCATCGGAGAAAGAATTTCTACGTGGACCTTGAGGAAGGTACATTCAATCCATGTATACTTCTATTGCGATATTTTTATATAACAAATGGGTAATGACAATGGAATTAGACAACTAAACTTACCTGTGTGCATGGGGGAAGGGGGGAATCACTGACAGAGTAAGGATAAATGGAAGGAGGGAAGGATAAAGGCAAGAAGGAGGAGGAGCACTTGGACCCGATAATGATGGACTACGACTAGATAAAGTGGATCTTGGCATCAACGGGAAAGATGTGTGGAGCACCCTACCAATACAAGGTGAATACCAAGAAGAGAGCAATAGCCATGAGGGAAGGCTTGGTGAGTGATGAGGAAGAGGTAGAGGATCTCTGGGTTGTGGAGAAGATTGAGGAAATCTTGTGTGAAACATACGAGAGGAAAACAAGAGGTCCAAGAACGGGAGGAGAAGGAAACCATCCTATCCATATTATTGTTAGTGTGAAACCCATAAACCCATGTGTGACTAATACACCAAAGGGAACACCACCATTTAGATAACCACAGTTTGGAGGAAGTCCGATAGTAGGAAGTACATCTACATAAGGAACAAAAACTGGAGGAGCCTGTTCAGGATGAAATAATCAAATATCTACACCACGTAGAGGAGGTAGTAGTTCAGTATTCAGAATGGCAAGACACGATCCTACCATCATGTTACCAAAATTTCAGGAAAAAGCAGCAGAAGAACCTGAGAAACACTTGTTCATTTGTGCAAAGATTTGGGAAGAAAAACAGATCACTGATGAAGATACCAAACTCATGCAACTAGCTATTATGCTAAGAGCCTGCACACTAGACTGGTACATGAGCCTAGACACAAACAATGCCATTGGGATGACTAGGACACTGGAAGGCATTAAGAATTTGTTGATTAATGAGTTCCAAAAGACAAGTTTAGAATATAATTACATGAACTAGATGATTGAAATAAGACAGAAACCGGGAGAGTTTGTATGGGAGATTGACCAAAGATTCAAGCGACTGAAGGGAAAGTTAAAATACCTCATAACCGATATGCAACATTGACACCTGTTTATCAATTCACTACTCCCACACTTAGAATACCCTTTATGACAACTAAAATTTCAAACGCAGGAAGAGGCTCTGAAGGAAGCCTTGCAACTAGAAGAAAACCAGTACCAACAAATAGACCCAACTATCGAAGAATTGAAGGAGGATTTGAAGAATCTCACATTCCAGCTGAACTAGAGTAAAAACAAGGAAAAACAATAAGTCGTTTGGCGTACCATGTGCAGGACGGAAGGGCACCATAATAACAAATGTCCAACGTTCACGCAATATATGGTAGTAGGAATGTCAGATCCATTACCAACGAGAGGATTATGGTGTGAAATATGTAAGAAACCAGGTCATGACTCATATCACTGCATGATGCGTCATGACTCATATCACTACATGATGATGTAGAAATACTAGACAGTTCCAAAGAGTTCATATTGCACCTTTTGCAAGTCAGTGGCCATGACGATAAAGATTGCAGGACTATGGAGTTGATGCGAGAAAGGACATCATATGCATATAGGGTACATGTTGAAAATATGATTGGGAAAGCAGCACCATAGTTCAATCAAGCCCCAACGCCATACAACACTGCACAACATCAGTATAATACTATGCAACAACCATACAATAATGCACAACTGTAGTACAACCCGACACAACCTCAGTACAATACCATGAAATATAATCAAGTGCCTCAGTATAATGCACCGAGAGGTGATCGAGTAGGATAAAGAGGAGGAGGACGAGCTAAAGGAGGTTTCAGACGAGGTAAAGGACCAGTCACATGCCACAATTGTCAGCAACCGGGACATTATGCAAGGGAATGCCTACTTCCACTAGCAACTTGTATGTATTGTCATGCATCAGACCATGATACAGAGGAATGTCTGACACTACTAGTGAATATTCAGGAAAAGAGAAACTAGAAAAATCATAATGTTCATTGGATTTCAGCCGAAGCAAGGGATGAAGGATGGAATATCAACATAGTTACCCACAGAGGAGATAAAACAGACACTGATGCAGTTCGATAGGAACCAACACAGAACCAATGGGTAAATAAGAACACTAAACCAAGAAAGTAGTTTTATGCGCAAAATGAAAAGGAGACCTTTAAGGAGACCAAACAAGAATTTTAGAAGGAGGACACAACGTCGAATTCAACTGCACGACCACACAAGGAAGCACCAGAATATGAGATGCCTCCATCATTTGATCATACCAATGAAATGCATCCCACAAGACAAGTAAGTACAATCAAAGGCTTTTTGAAATCACGTGTAAAAATATTAAGTGACCCATCATCTGTGAAAATATTTCAAAACATCCTAGAAAAGTGTAGCAGCGAGATGGAAGGAAAGCTAGAACCTAAAACAGTTAATCACCTACACACAAAAAGAAGAACAAGTAGGGAATTTAGACTGAATGTTAACATTGGGGATTTTGATATGGGAGACATTATACTAGATCTAGGATTCAAAGTGAATGTATTACCCAAGAAGACATGGCAATGCATGGGAGAGCTCATGTTAGGATACTCACCTATTCAATTGAAACTAGCAAACCAACACAGAGTCCTACCAATAAGTAGACTAAAAGGAGTGACAATAGATCTTGATGGAGTGCTCACTAAAGCGGATTTTGAAGTCATTGAAATAGTGGACGACACAAAAACTTACCCGATGGAGAAAGAAATATAACTTCGATTTATCCAGAAATCTCATATCACAATACATAACTAGAGAACCAGAGACTTCACTAAAACTTTACAATACAGGAGCTTAGCTCTACCATCGACCCTCACAAAATATTAAAACTGAGTATTTATACTCAAAGCAACTTGCTCCCTTCAGAGGTGCGCTTTGGTCATGGAATTCAAGTCTTGGCATCTGCATATTTTTCTTTCAGGCTGCACTTGCATTATTTTGTCAGACGTAAGATCAAATCGGTATGGGATTCATAAGAAAATCCATGAAAGGGAACTTTCGACTCACAGTCTGCCCTCCACGGCGAGATTTTCCATGCTTTCCATTTATGTGGTGAAACGAGGTTTCAACCACCTTCCCCATTTTCATTAACTTCTTTTATTGGGATTAGGATGAGGCCTGACACCCATGACTATTCCAGGCGAGCTCATAATTCCTTTGAGGCAATTCTGGCATCTCGAGGCCACGCTGATCCTTCTCTGTGACCAACTCGGGCACTTCAATTTTTCACATGGCTTCATTTCCTTGCCCCACACGACCATGGGCTATGACCTCGCGATTATCCACATGAAATCTTGGGATTTCACTTTCGAGAGTTTCTAATCCCCTTGATCTCCAATACTTTGATGCTAAAAATTGTGAAATGGCCCATCGAGATCCTTCATTGGGTTTACTGTAAAACTGACGGTTGTGATCATTTCTTCAAACACTTTAGCTACCTGCTGCTTGGATGGGCACTTATTCTTATTTCGGCCCCACTTTATATATGACCCTAGGCTATGATCATGGGCCTTACTTTTAATCACGTCACAATTTCACGTTTCGCGAGTTCACGTCGTGCTCCATGCTGAAATATCCAAGTCACAAAAGCGCGATCCCCAAATCGGATGACACGCGTCCCTTTGAAAAGGACGACCCAGAACGTATCGACATTTTGGGACTTAGGGCCATCGACGCTTCTCACCTCATCTTTCCCGAAAATATTTCCTCCACGGTTCAGATCCTATGCCATGTGCCCTTCTAAAATGGACGACCAAGATCATTTCGGGACTTCACGTATCACGAGTCTTCAAGGCTCTCCCTCCTACTTCCTCGACTCGCAAAATCACAAAAATATAATCTAATGGTCCAGATCTCTCCTTTGATCAATGACTTCTATCTTTTCACAATTTCGCATTTTGTGAGTTATGATGACTCTGCTCCTTGACCGCTCCATCTCGTGAAACCACGAAATGCTAATATTGTGCCACGATTAAAAAATTTCTCATCCCTTGATCTCAGGCCTTTTCCCTGGCACTAAACTTTGAGCAACTTTTGGATCCCGAATACCTGCGAACTGCTGATCTGATTTTTCTGATGGATCCAACGGTCGAGACTGAGACTGTGCTTGATGGATTTTCTCCGACCAGGTATGTGCATGCCTTTGCACAATCACGTCCTGACTTTGGATGAAAAACATTTGTGGGTTTTTTTAGCCCACTTATTTTGAATTTGGTCACCCAATGACCAACTTCAAAGGAAAACAATCCCCTTGCAAAAATATGTTATAACATTAGGCTCCATGGGGGATAGAGTCCTCCCCGCAAGGCTCTAAGATCTCCTTTTGCAGCTCCATTTGTCTTCTGTTGGGCTATGGAGTCAAGATAAAAAACACCCTCCTCAAGAATATAAAGTCGACAAGTAAAAAAATGAATAAACACACATGCTCCAAGGAGCTTATTTATGTACATTCCTAAACTAATAATTTTTTACACAGTGCTAGGTGAAATTAAATTTCCACCATAGCCATTCAAGTAATTTCCTAACTAGAAGATCCTTCACTCTTTCTGTGATTGATAATAGAGAATGCAATCGTGACAACATAACAATTACATTTGTTATCTTTCCTCCTAATGATGAGGCCAGGATAAAGCTGGGTGGTTTCAAAACATGAAGGAAACACAACTCCATGTATTCCTCCATAGGCTCATAGGAAAAGACACAAACTCCAGAAAATTTGTTACAGACAACCTTCTCTGCTACACATATTCTCACACATGGCTGAATATCTTTGGTAGGAACAGGTGGGTGAACGGTCGATGCAGGCTAACTGTTCCCAGGCGATGGTTTCTCGTGGACAGGATCTGGAAAAGAGACAAACTGCCCCTTATGATGATCCTCTTCTTCTCCATAGCTCTCCCAAGGATCAGATTCATAATCATCATAAACGAGAACCTTGGGAAATCTCTTCTCTTCCTCATGTTGCTCAGTGTCTTCTACAGGTCCGGGATGGGTGATTTCCTCGTAATATTTTTCTTTAGCAAATAAAGGATAAGGATTTGTAGTCTGTTCTTGGAAATATTGCATATCCAGCACAAAATCTGATTCGTAGTTGTCATATATAGGCTGGATTCTCCTCTGGTCAAAAACCTGTGATGTGGGGCTCACCTGCTCTTCATCTAAATAATCATCAAATATAGGGACAACAGACACCTCAGGACCAGAAATCAAGGCCTCTACAGTTATGAAATCTTCATTATTATCCTCAATAAAGCTGCTAAGGACATCTGACTCAAGGAATGGAAAATCATCTGTTCTTTCTTAAGATTCCAACCTTTCTAGTTGGGCAATGAGATATTTTACCAGTTCCATAACTTTGGCCAAAACATCTTCTTCCTCCTCACAACCTTCATCCTGATAGATTTCATTAGAAACAACCATATCTTGATCATATCCATCAAATTCCTTACAACAATTATGACATATTAAATCAGAGGAATAATACCTTTTATAATTCTTATTAAAAGATGCATGAAATTGATCCAGGGAGGAGATGCTAGCAATGGGCAAGGATCGATACCACTCATGGGCATCTTGTTACTGGATAAATCGACAGGTGAAGACACTAACAAATCTCCCTAGATCCACCTGGATCTAGAACAAAATAGGACAGGACATGACAAATCTAGATTTTATGAGCAGAACGAAATGACTACAGATTATTACCAAATGCTTAACATAGAATAACAGAGATACAATAAAACTAGTTTTCTATTCAATAAGGAAATAAGCCAAAACTGTAAAATGCAGCGGAAAACAAGCTTGCTGGAATGGTGGCGGCTTATCTCTGAGAAGAGATGTGACTGCTGCACTCATTCGCAAGAAGATGATTACAATGAGGCTCTCAAGGAATTTTTACAATAAACAGGAGTTTCAAAAATCCTAAACATCCAAAAACCTAACCCTAGGAGATGAAGTGCCAAAAGTCATGTGGGCCCCGTTTGGGTAAGTTAGTACATGAACTTCTCGGGGTCGTAACTTTTGCATATGATCTCCGTTTTAGGTGTATGATAGCCCATTGGAAATATCCATCCGAGGACTACAACAATTAAAAAAAATTTCATGATGAAAATTTGCAACCGCAACATACCCCAAAAAACGTCGTTTAGGGCCTCAAAACGACTCCGAAAGTTCAGGACCCGAAAAACTGCTAAAAATAGTAAATTATCAAAATTGCTAGAAAGTTGTTTTGAGCCAGCTGGAAAAGGTGGGTGACCAATGATATCCACCTGGATCAATCCTCCATCCTTAGGAAGCAATAGTCTCCATTGCGTTGAGTTCCCCCATCAGATGAGGAAATTTCTGTTGAATTTGGCCTCGGGTACGCCACCTGCACTGGTGCAGGAGCTGCCCTGCTTTGACGACTCGATAAAGATGGATCCTTTGTTGTTGAGTGCCCTTGATATATGTGTCCACAATCTGATCACTGGATGCTTTTTGTATGTAGTCAGGGTTGAGCTCTGTTGGTGTCAGTTGTTCTGCTACGTCTGAGGTGTCTAATAATGGTGGGTAATAAGGCCGAAGGAGGTCCACGTTGAACACTGGGTGCAGGCCAAGAAAAGGAGGAATGTTAAGCATAAAAGAATTATCCCCCATAGCCTTGGTGATGGCGTATGGCCCATATCAGAGTGGGTGAAGCTTCCGATGGGGTCCTGTAAGGTGTTCTTTCGGAAAGTGCAACCAAACTTTGTCGTCCACCTGAAACTTATGTTGAACCCGATGTTGATCATGGTGCTGCTTGTACTTGTCATTAGAGTTCTATAGGATACCCTGAACCTGTTGGCAGATGTGTTGGATCCTCTCAATGAATCGGGTGGCTTTTTTAGCCTCAGTTGGAGTAGGAGAGGAGTCAGTTGAGGTGACCGCAAGGGGAAGTGCAACATCTATGGGACCCAATGGTTGGAATCCCAACCCCACCTGAAAGGGGTTGTGTCCAGTTGAGCTATGCAGGGCTCGGTTGTAGCTATGCTAGACATAGGGAAGACTCTCATCCCATGTGCGAGGGTGGTTGGAATTATACATGTGCAGGATATGCGTGATCATTTGATTTACAACCTTGGTTTGGCCATCTGTCTGGGGGTGGAAGGCCATGGATTTGTTGTACTTGGTGTCCTACAGTGACCAGAGGCTCGACCAAAATGTGCTGAGAAATCGACTGTCCCGATCTGAGACAATGGTTTATGGGATTCCAAAATGTACCCAGACTCGTTCAAAGAAGATCTTGGCAGTGGCTTCTGCTGTGATGCTCTTCTTGCAAGAAACCATAATTTCCATCTTAGAAAATCGATCGACAACCACAAAAACATAGTCATTTCCCCCCTTGGTGGATGGGAGGCCCGACATGTAGTTCATTGAGATGGATTCCCATGGTTTGTTAGGAGTAGGAAGAGGGGTGTACAGGCCTTGTTTCTTAGTGGTTGGTTTGGCAATAACGCAAGCAGTGAAAGACGTGATATACTTGCTAACCTCCTGTCGAAGTTTCAGCCAATATAAATGTTTTTGTAGCATCACCACTATCTTTTCGACGCCGAAGTGTCCTGCCACCTGGCTGTAGTGGGCTTCCTAGAATAACTTTGCTCACTCACTTGAGGGAACAAATATATGGCCCATATGACACAACAACCCATCTTGAAAATGGAAATTATCGACAACTGCCTTTGCAGCCAACATTTGGTAGGTGGTGGCAAAGTCTGTGTCTATCTCATAGAGTTGGGGCCATCCAGAGGTCTCATGGCCGCACGAGTCTAGCACTGTGGTGAGTGCCGCAACTGGTGGTCTGTTGAGGCAATCTTTGACACAGTTGGTGCTTCCTGTTTTATACTTGATGTTGAGGTGGAATTGTTGCAAGTATGTGGACCACTTTTGATGGTGGTCATTCTGAAATTTTCCTTGTGTTTGCATGAACTGCAGTGGCTTATGATCAGTGTGGATGATTGTCTCCCTCCCAAGAATGTAATGTCTCCATTGGCGGTAGGCTTGAACAATGGAGTACATTTCTTTGTAGTAGTTAGGGTACTTATGGACAACATCTGATAGTGTCGCACTATGATAGGCCACGGGGTGGCCGTTCTGCGTGAGAATGACACCCAAAGCATAGTCTGAAGCATCAATCTCAATATCAAAGGGCTACTGCAGGTCTGGTAGTGAAAGTACTGGGGCTGAGCACAAGCGCTGCTTCAAATCATCAAACACTTGTTGTTGGGTCTGGCCCCATGCAAATTTCTCCTTACCACCACCCCTAGATATTTGGCTGAGGGCCCATGCAATATGGGAGAATCCCAACACAAACCTGCGGTAGAAATTGGCAAGGCCCAAGAAGCTCTGAAGCTCAGTGAGTGTGGTTGGGGCTGGCCAGTCACGGATGACTTGGATCTTGGCTGGATCCACATGTACACCATGTTGATCAATGATGTAGCCTAGGTAATGGACCCTGTCCATGCCGAAGGAGCATTTTTCCAAGTTGGCATAAAGCTTGTGCTGTCCCAGGGTGTGCAGAACCTATTGAATATGATGCAAGTGTTCAACCCAAGTCTTGCTGTAAATGAGAATGTCATCAAGATACACCACTACAAAAGTATTGGTGAATGGTCGCAGGATATCGTCCATCATCCTCATGAAAGTGGCTGGAGCATTTGTTAGACCAAAGGGCATGACCAACCATTCAAAAAGGCCTTCCTTTGACTTTAAGGTGGTCTTCCATACATCTATCTGTTCTATCGGGACCTAGTGGTAGCTAGACTTCAGATCAATCTTACTGAAGTATTTGCCCCCATGAGTTGATCAAGGAGGTCATCTATTCATGGAATCAGGTATCGGTTTTTGACTGTGAGTTTATTAAGAGCCTGATAATCAATGCAAAGTCACCACGTTCCATCTTTCTTCTGTACCAACACAATTGGGCTCCCGCAAGGTGATGATATAGGATGGATGTTCCCCTTGTGGAGAAATTCTTGGATCTGTCGCTTGATCTCCTCATTCTCTAATAGAGAGCGATGATATACTGGCCCATTGGGAAGTGGTGTGTCGGGGGTCATATCGATGGGGTTCTTGACTTGGTAGTGAAGAGGTACCCCATTAGGCGAGGAGAAGATATCTGAGTATTCTTCCACAACCTTATCTACTTGCTTCTGTTGTGTGGAGAGGTCGGTTGCAGAGACCCTGGATGTGGCTGTGATTTTTCTCTCATTCTGAGAACGGATCATGAAGAAGACACACTTTCCCATCTGAGAGATGACCTTCCTGCATTGCTTAGCAGAGATCAAGGAGATAACACTAGGTGGGACAGCCTCAGGTATCCTGTACAATTTCCTATTCAAAGTAATAATAACACTACGAGGCCTAGACTGATATAGAACATGGCGTTTCCATAAATAAGGTTGGCCCAAAAGAACATCACAAACTTGAAGAGGAGAAACATCACACAATACCTCATCTTTGAAGGGCTTGATGCCATACGAAAGTCGACACTGTTGGCTGACGCGAAGATCGCTTCCTTGGAGGAGCCATCCAATGGTGTAGGGTTGTGGGTGTGGCGTTGTCGACAGGGCCAGTCGCTTGATGACCTCTGCTGAGATGAGGTTCTTCTGGATACCACTATTCAAACAATGAAGTGCAGTGGGGTGCCTTTTACCTAGATCTGGGGATGGAAGAGGCGCTCTCCTTCTTCTGGCTCATCTGGTTCACCATGCTGGAGCTTGGTGGTAGCAACGGTGGCACTAGGTTCCACGTCACTGATCCATCTTTCCCTTTCTGGTTCTGACTCAGAGTGAGAATATGCATATGATTCAGAGGCTGTCACTTCAGCCACAGCGTCTTCTTTGAGCGACAGTTAGCAGTGTTATGCCAAGGGCTCTTATAGAAGTTGTTGGGGACCTATAATCATAGGTAACTCAATTCTTCGATTGTTTATTTGCCGTTTCTCTCGTGATGACGAAGTCTGGCTCGATTGATCCCGTTTTCTCCCCTCCATTCATTTCGTTCGATCCTCCATCACTCTGTTGATTCCTTCATCCACGTTGTGCCCTCACTCCCTTGTCCTTTTGTCCCGTTGACTACCTCTCACCCGCCGCTCATCCATGCATGAATAAACAAACTTAGGATAATAAACGAATAATGTTAAGGGGTTAGTGGCATTTTCTAAATGCTTGTTAGCCCAATAAAGTTGTTTTAGTAGGATAATGTAAAAACAAATAGTGATTAGATTAATTATTATTTAATTATTAGTTAATTATTAACTTAGTCTAATTAGGTTGGTTGT
>ML789869.1:213654-247541 GCA_009831015.1 Picea engelmannii | reverse complement strand
AAGATGCTATTGTGTGTTTTTGAGCTTTTGGAGAGTGTGTCTCTCTTCCTACTCCAAAGCACTAGCCTAGCTAAATGTTGGTGTAAAAGAGCCCTAGAAAAGAGTTACTAGATCAATTTTAATATTACGCAATGTTTTTACAGACTGTTGTTTACTCAAAGGCAATGGAAATGAAACTCGTGATGTATGACTCTGACCCAAATAATGCAAGGATATGATGAAATATAATTCGTTTCATTCGATGAATCCTAGTTATGGGAGAGAGAGAACAACTTCCGAATCAATCTCAATACTATAATGCAAATGCAATGCTCAATTTCCTTTCAGATGCCAACAAACAATCATATATCAATGAGCAAGTTCCATATGCCTTTCTCAAAACTTCAATACTCGTAAAACTTTGATTTTCAATGTTCTCGCAAAAAGCAAAAACAAAACTTGAAAGAAAACAAGCAGTTCCCTTTCCAAGAAGAACTCTGATTAATGAGAAAAGAAAACCAACTTACAAAGACTCAAACAAACAACCCAATCCAATACTTTCAATGAAAGCAAAAAACAAAATCAAACCAAGGAGCTTCTCAATGCAAATGAAAAATTTTCCTTTCAAACTAACAAGCACAAGAGAAACACCAAACACTCAACTCTCAACCAATCCCTGGTTCTCAGCAAGTCAGATACACTCAACTCCAGAAGTTAGAGAGAATGACAATGCCAACAAAAGATAAGAAATGAATGTCAAGTTTCAAAAGCAAGAAAATCCTAGAAACCCTAGATCAGTTCCAGCAAGCCAATTAAAGAAAAAGATATGTAAGTCACTGATGTAATAAGCCAAAGAGGTCTAAATCAACATATATGAGCTATTGACAGAGTCAAAATTTAAATTCAAAAATTTCAAAAAACTGTTCGCAAGCCAGTGTGGAACACAGTGCGAGAAACTATGGTTCTCGCAGGCCACTTTGATGCAGCATGCGAACTATCCACACTAAAATGTATATGCAGAGTGCGAACTGTCAAGGTTCTCGCAGGATGCAAATGGACACAGTGTGAGAATCCCTGAAACTAATGAAAATTTTGAAAAAGCAAGTAAAAATCAATCTGGCTTATAGACCCAGAAGGTCTCTCAGGGTATCCTGAGGACTCAGAGACAGACAAATCAAAAGAAAAATGCAAATAGAGCAAATGGCCACAGAAAATCCAAAAAACATAAAGAAAAAGGGATAAGTCCCCAGTGGAGTCGCCAATTTTGTTATAGGATAAATCCGTGAGTGCGGACACAAACCGATCTCCCTAGATCCATCTGGTATCTAGAACAAAACAGGACAGAATAATACACTTTCCCTAGATCTAGCCTATTGAATGAACTAAGAGATAAGGGTTATGGACATACCTTATGAACGCTCTCCTTAGATCTTTGTTGTTCCAAGCTTTGCTCCAATGCCCTCATCCCGTCCATATCACAACAAACGAACCAATCGAAGTAAAGGCATATTAATATATTCAATAGCTAGTCTATACATATGATCAAGGAATTATGTAATAAAGTGACATCATCTTTATGGGAAAGGGACATATTGTTGTATTGAATTAATTGAAAGTGAAACTTACAACCTAAGCCTTGATGTCATAGGTCTCCTTTCAATGGCTTCTAGCTCTGACACACACACTTGCTCATGCATGAAGAAAATCAACCACATGTGATGACCTTACTGTTGTCTCTAGCTGCTGTAGCATCAGTTCTCCATACAGTCTTGCACTAATTCTATAATCAATCTCTTGCTAACTTGTTGCTTGCTTAACTTCTTAACCCTTTCCATGAGCAATCTCCTCAATATATAGGAAGAGATAGACTAGTTACTTGGATAAGGAATGATCCCAAGATATCTGGAATTCCAGTAATTGAATAACCACTCGAAAGCCAACTCACCCTTCTAGAAGATTCCCTTCTAGAAGGTTCGATATCTTTATCTTTTTCCCTTTTAAGAGCATGTTCGCACCCTAATCATGAGTACAGTGCGAGAAGTTTGCACCCCAGCTTAAGGTATCCTGCGGGAATCAAGCATTCTCGCAGGAGAATATATAAGTAGCCTGCGAACATGTTTCAAAATATGAGTTCTGGAAGAAGACAACTGTAACTTTTCTCAGGAAAGTATTCTTGGTAAAGAGCTTGATTTTCCATCATCATGACATCATCATGACATCATCACAATGACCAAATTTGTGGATAACACTCCTATTTATAGATTTTATTTTTAATGTAAAAGGGTTGATCAGTCGAGGACCATGAATTAAAATTTTTGTAAAACAACTCGCTGAGCTTTCAGTGTTTTTTCATCAATTCAATGAAACAGTGCTATGATGCAGGATTCTTGTGACTATTTCGACTGGTGATGTGCATCCCTCTGTGTTAATTTGTTTCTATGTTATCATAATTAATGTCTTCCTCTGAATTATTCCAAGAAGATTAAGAACATAATATTTTTTAATGCACCCTCTGTCTCTGGCTTTGTATAGTTTTTTATGTTTTCCACTGAAAATTAAACTCAAAATTCTTAGTTTCTCTGTGTTTAATTGGATTTATTGACCTATTTTCGTCTCACCCATTTCATTTAAATTGAAGGATCCAGTGAGTTGTCTACCTTGCCCTGCAAATATTAGCCTATTGACATGGATTTTTGATTGTTCGTTTCAGTGACTCCATAGCCCATGGTTTCTCTTCTATGCCTATACCCAATTTCATAAATAACCCATGTTCTGCATAGCTAGCCTAATATTCTCTTCAAACAAATCTATATCAGACAGAGATATCCCTCTCTGAGTCTTGGAGGGATAGATCCAATACTCGAAGTGGTTTTGATGTTGCCTCTGTGACTGCCATCACAGCCTTAGGAAAATTACAGAGTGCTAACAGAAATCACACCACTTCCTGATATCTTTCTTTGTCTTTCTAGTGTCCTTATTTTCTTGCAGCTTGGACTAGTTGTCCTGATACTGCGCATCTTTTCTCTGTCCTTTGTTCTGTGGGTTGGGGCTGCCCTTTCCTGGATTTTGTTGTGAGGGGTTCCCTAACCCAAATTGTCACGTATTTTGTTTGATACTCTGCTCGATTTTGACGACATATCGGTAGGCCGCACCCAAATATGAGATGTCCAGAAATTCCATTTCGGTCTAGATGTATCTATGCAGAGCACCGCAATACTTGAGCACTAGATGTCTCTCCGAATATTTGATACCCAACTTGGTGCGCAAGGTATGGAAGATATTGTGAAATCTGGCATTGCTTGGTTTCTTTCTTGCCGCAGTGTGATCCATTTGGTATACAAGTCATCATAACTTCCAACAGGGTAGTATTGTTCCTTAATAGCATCCCTGAAGGATTCCCAGGTGACCAAGACTGTAAATAATAAAGGCTCCTATGTTTCCTTTTGCTCACAGAAAATTTCCCACCAATCTTTGACATGGGGAACAACTTTGAGGATCGCAAAAGTTATATTTTCTCTATTCAAAAAGTTATGAATAGAGAAATACCCTTCTAGTAGATTCAACAACTTGTCTACAACATTTGCGTCTATATGACCTTCAAATATAGGAATATCGAAGTTTATTTTTACCTTGAAGGGGGCGGTGCCTCCGCTCAAAGAAGATGCGTCACCTATTGGTAGTCTCCGAAGGATTTGCGCGAAATTATCCATCATCTTGTTCCTCTATTGCATGAGGGATTCCTCAATCAATAGTTTGAAAGGATATCATGTCCTGTCATCTTTCTTTTCTCCTTCCATGAGAGGTTGCTTGGGTGTGAGAGAGATTTTGTCCTCAAGAGAAACAAGCTCGAGACCCAAATCTTTGTACTCCGAACTCGTTGGGGACATGCATTAAGATGACAAGGAGCAGACCGCTTTGATACCACTGATACGGATTTTATGAGCAGAATGAAATGACTATATATTATTACCAAATGATTAACACAGAATAACAGAGATACAGTAAAACTGGTTTTCTATTCAATAAGGAAATAAGCTGAAACTGTAAAATGCAGCGGAAAACAAGCTTGCTGGAATGGTGGCGGCGTATCTCTGAGAAGAGATGTGACTGTTGTGCTCATTTGCAAGAAGATGATTACAATGAGGCTCTCAAGGAATTTTTACAATAAATAGGAGTTTCAAAAACCGTAAACATCCAAAAACCTAACCATAGGAGATGAAGCGACAAAAGTCATGTGGGCCCCGTTTGGGTAAGTCAGTACACCAACTTCCCGGGGTCGTAACTTTTGCATACGATATCCGTTTTAGGCATATGATAGCCCATTGGAAAGATCTATCCAAGGACTAAAAAATTTTCACAAAATTTCATGATGAAAATTTTCAGCCACAAAATACTCCAAAAAATTTCGTTTAGGGCCTCAAAATGGCTCCGAAAGTTCAGGACCCGAAAAACTGCTAAAAATAGTAAATTATCAAAATTGCTAGAAAGTTATTTTGAGCCAACTGGAAAAGGTGGGTGGCCACTGATATCCAGCTGGATCAATCCTCCATCCTTAGGAATAAATTGTCTCCATTTCTTTGAGTTCCCCCATCAGATGAGGAAATTTCTGTTGAATTTGGCCCCGGGTGAGCCACTTGCCTTGGTGCAGGAGCTGACCTGCTTTGATGACACAATAAAGCTGGATCCTTTGTTGTCGAGTGCCCTTGATCAATGTTTCCACAATTTGATCATTGGATGCAAGTTGTATGAAGTTGGGGTTGATCTATGTTGGTGTCATTTGTTCTGCTACGTCTGAGGTGTCCAATAATGGTGGGAAAAAAGGCTGAAGGAGGTCCACGTTGAACACTGGGTGCAGACCAAGGAAATGAGGAATGTTGAGCGCAAACGCATTATTCCCGATAGAATTGGTGAGGGTATATGGAAATATCGGAGTGGGGGAAGCTTCCAATGGGGTCCTCTAAGGCGTTCTTTCTGCAAGTGCAACCAAACTTTGTCGCCCACCTGAAACTTATGTGGAACCCGATGTTGATCATGGCGCTGCTTGTACTTGTCATTAGACTTCTGTAGGATACCCTAAACCTATTGGCAGATGTGCTAGATCCTCTCAATGGATCGAGTGGATTTTTTATCCTCAGTTAGAGTAGGAGAGGAGTCGGTCGAGGTGACCACAAGGGGAAGTGCAACATCTATGGGACCCAATGGTTGGAATCCCAACCCCACCTGAAAGGGGATGTGGTCGGTTGAGCTGTGCAGGGCTCAGTTGTAGCTATGTTAGACATAGGGAAGAATCTCATCCCATGTGCGAGGGTGCTTGGAATCATACATGCGTAGGATATGCACGATCATTCCATTTACGACCTCGGTTTGGCCATCTGTTTGGGGGTGGAAGGCCGTGGATTTGGTGAGCTTGGTGTCCAGCAGTGACCAGAGGCTCAACCAGAATGTGATGAGAAATCAATTGTCCCGATCTAGGACAATGGTTTGTGGGATTCCAAAATGTACCCAGACTCGTTCAAAGAAGGGCTTGGCAGTGGCTTCTATTGTGATGCTCTTCTTACAAGCAACTAGAATCACCATCTTAGAAAAGCGATCGACAACCACAAAAACACAGTCATTTCCCCGCTTGGTGGATGGGAGGCCTGACATGTAGTCCATTGAAATGGATTCCCATGGTCTGTCAGGAGTAGGAAGAGGGGTGTACAAGCCCTATTTCTTAGTGGTTGGTTTGGCAATAGCGCAAGTAGTGCAAGACTTGATATACTTGCTGACCTCCTATCGAAGTTTCGGCTAGTAGAAATGTTTTTGTAGCATCACCACTGTCTTTTCAATGCCGAAGTGTCCTACCACCTGACTGTAGTGGGATTCCTAGATCAACTTTGCTCTCTCTCTTGAGGGAACACATATATGGCCTAGACGACACAACAACCCATGTTGAATATGGAAGTTATCGACAACTACCTTTGCCCCCAACATTTGGTAGGTGGTGGCGAAGTCTGGATCTGTCTCATAGAGTTGGCGCCATCCAGAGGTCTCATGGACGTAGGAGTCTAGCACTGTGGTATGCTGAGGAAATAAGTGACACAGTTGGTGTTTCCTGTTTTATACTTGATGTTGAGGTGGAATGGCTGCAATTATGTGGACCACTTTTGATGGCGGTCATTCTGCAATTTTCCTTGTGTCTTTATGAATTGGAGTGGCTTATGATCAGTGTTGATGACTGTCTCCCTCCCAAGAATGTAATGTCTCCACTGGAAATAGGCTTTCACAATGGAGTACATTTCTTTGTCATAAGTAGGGTACTTATAGACAACATCTGATAGTTTCACACTATGATAGGCCATGGGGTGGACATGCTGCGTGAGATTGACACCCAAAGCATAGTCTGAAGCATCAATCTCAATCTTAAAGGGCTGTTGTAGGTCTAGTAGTGAAAGGACCAGGGCTGAGCACAAGCCCTGCTTCAAATCGTCGAACGCTTGTTTTTGGGGCTGGCCCCATGCAAATTTCTCCTTACCACCACCCCTGGTTATTTGGCTGAGGGCCCATGCAATATGGGAGAATCCCTACACAAACCTGCAACAGAAATTGGCAAGGCCCAAGAAGCTCCGAAGCTCAGTGAGTGTGGTTGGGGTTGGCTAGTCACGGATGACTTGGATCTTGGATGGATCCACATGTACACCATGTTGATCAATGATGTAGCCTAGGTAATGGACCTTTTCCATGCCGAAGGATCATTTTTCCAAGTTGGCATATAGCTTGTGTTGTCGCAGTTTGTGCAGAACATGTTGAATATGCTGCAAGTGTTTGACCCAAGTCTTGCTGTAAATGAGAATGTCATCAAGATACACCACTACAAAAGTATTGGTGAATGGTCATAGGATATCATCCATCATCCTCATGAAAGTGGATGGAGCATTTGTCAGACCAAAGGGCATGACCAACCAATCAAAAAGAACTTCCTTTGACTTGAAGGCGGTCTTCCATACATCTGTTTGTTCTATCGGGACCTGCTGGTAGGCAGATTTCAGATCAATCTTACTGAAGTATTTGGCCCCCATGAGTTGATCAAGGAGATCATCTATTCGGGGAATTGGGTATCGGTTTCTGACTGTGATTTTATTAAGAGCCTGATAATCAATGCAAAGTCATCAGGTGACATCTTTCTTCTGTACCAACATGATTGGGCTCCCGCAAGGTGATGAGATAGGATGTATGTGCCCCTTGTGGATCAATTCTTGGATTTATCGCTTGCTCTCCTCATTCTCTAACAGAGAACGACGATAGACTGGCCCATTGGGCAGCGGTGCGCTGGGGGTCATATCGATGGGGTGCTTGACCTGGTAGTGCAAAGGTACCCCGATAGGCGAGGAGAATATATTCGAGTATTCTTCCACAACCTTATCTACTTGATTCTATTGTGTAGAGAGGTTGGCCACAAAGACCCTAGATGTGGCTATGATTTTTATCTCATTCTGAGAGCAGATCACGAAGAATACAAACTTCCCCGTCTGAGAGATGACCTTCCTACATTGCTTAGCAGAGATCAAGGAAATAGCACTAGGTGGGACAGCCTCGGGTATCTTGTACAATTTCCTGTTCAAAGTAATAATAACACTACGAGGCCTAGACTCATATACAACATGACGTTTCCATAAATAAGGTTGGCCCAAAAGAACATCACAAACTTGAAGAGGAGAAACATCACACAATACCTCATCTTTGAAGGGCTTGATGTCGTACGATAGTCGACATTGTTGGTTAATGCAGAGATCGCTTCCTTGGAGGAGCCATCCAATGGTGTAGGGTTGTGGGTGATTGTCGATAGGGCCAGCCGCTTGATGACCTGCGCTGAGATGAGGTTCTTCTAGCTACCACTATCAACAATGAAGTGCAGTGGGGTTCCTTTTACCCACATCTAGGAATGGAAAAGGCACTCTCCTTCTTCTGGCTCGTCTGGTTCACCATGTTGGAGCTTGGTGGTAGAAATGGTGGCACTGGGTTCCGCGTCAATGATCCATCTTCCCCTTTCTAGTTCCGACTCAAAGTCAGAACCCACAGCTGATTCAAAGGCTTTCACTTCAACCACCAGCGTCTGCTTTGAACGACAGTCAACAATGTTATGCCAAGGGCTCTTATGGACGTCACACCACTTCCCGGTATCTTTCTTTCTCTTTCCGGTGTCCTTCTTAGCTTGCAGCTTGGACTGGTTGTCTTGATACTGTGCATATTTTCTATATCCTTTGTTCTTTGGGTTGGGGCTGCCCATTCGTGGATTTTGTTGTGAGGGGTTTTCTGACCCAAATTGTCGCGTCTTTTGTTTGAGCTTCTGCTCGATTTTGAAGGCATATCGGTAGGCCGCGTCCAAGGATGATATGTATAGAAATTCCATTTCGGTCTGGATGAATCTATCCATATCACCGTGATACTTGAGCACCAGATGTCTCTATGAATCTTTGATACCCAACTTGGTGCGCAAGGTATGGAATATATTTGTGAAATCTGGCACTGCTTGGTCTCTTTCTTGCCACAGTGTGGTCCATTTGGTATACAAGTGGTCATAACTTCCAACAGGTTAGTATTGTTCCTTAATAGCATCCCTGAAGGATTCCCAGGTGGACATGACTGTAAATAATGAAGGTTCCTCTGTTTCCTTTTGCTCACGGAAAGTTTCCCACCAATCTTTGACACGGGGAACAACTTTGAGGAGCACAAAAGTAATCTTTTCTCTATTCGAAAAGTTATGGATAGAGAAATACCCTTCTAGTATATTCAACCACTTGTCTACAACATCCACATCTATATGACCTTCAAATATAGGAATATCAAAGTTTATTTGTACCTTGAAGGGGGCAGTGCCTCCGCTCGAAGAAGATGCGTCGCCTATTGGTAGTCTCCGAAGGATTTGCATGAAATTATCCATCATCTCGTTCCTCTGTTGCATGAGGGATTCCTCAATCAACAGTTTGAAAGGATCTCCCATCCCGTCATATTTATTTTCTCCTTCTATGAGAGGTTGCATGGGTGTGCGAGATATTTTTTCCTCTAGAGAAACAAGCTCGAGACCCAAATCTTTGTATTCCGACCTCATTGGGGACATGCATTAAGATGAAAAGGAGTAGACTGCTCTGATACCACTGATCTGGATTTTATGAGCAGAAATAAATGACTACAGATTATTACCAAATTCTTAACATAGAATATCAGAGATACAGTAAAATTGGTTTTCTATTCAATAAGGAAATAAGCTGAAACTGTAAAATGCAGCGGAAAACAAGCTTGCTGGAATGGTGGCGGTGTATCTCTGAGAAGAGATGTGACTGCTGTGCTCATTCGCAAGAAGATGATTACAATGAGGCTCTCAAGTCTTTTTTACAATAAACAGGAGTTTCAAAAATCGTAAACATCCAAAAACCTAACCCTAGGAGATGAATCGCCAAAAGTCATGTGGGCCCCGTTTGGGTAAGTCAGTACATCAACTTCCCGGGGTCGTAACTTTTGCATACGATTTCCGTTTTAGGCATATGATAGCCCATTGGAAAGATCTATCCAAGGAATACAACAATTAGACAAAATTTCATGATGGCTCTGGAAGTTCAGGACCCAAAAAACTGCTAAAAATTGTAAATTATCAAAATTGCTAGAAAGCTGTTTTGAGCTAGCTGGAAAAGGTGGGTGGCCACTGAGTTCCCCCATCATATGAGGAAATTTCTGCTGAATTTGGCCCCGGGTGAGCCACTTTCCTTGGTGCAGGAGATGCCCTACTTTGACGACTCGATAAAGGTGGAGCCTTTTTTGTCGAGTGCCCTTGATCTGTGTGTCCACAATCTGATCACTGGATGCCTATTGTATGTAGTTGGGGTTGATCTCTATTGCTGTCAGTTGTTCTGCTACGTCTGAGGTGTCCAATAATGGTGGGAAATAAGGCTGAAGGAGGTCCACATTGAACACTGGGTGCAGGCCAAGGAAAGGAGGAATGTTGAGCACAAAAGCATTATCTCCTACGACCTTGGTGATGGTGTATGGCCCATATCAGAGTGGGTGAAGCTTCCGATGGGGTCCTGTAAGGCGTTCTTTCTGCAAGTGCAACCAAAATTTTTCTCCCACCTGAAAGTTATGTGGAACCCGATGTTGATCATGGTGTTGCTTGTACTTGTCATTAGACTTTTATAGGATACCCTGAACCTATTAGCGGATGTGCTGGATCCTCTCAATGAATTAGGTGGATTTTTTAGCCTCAGTTGGAGTAGGAGAGGAGTTGGTCGAGGTGACTGCAAGGGGAAGTGCAACATCTATGGGACCCAATGGTTGGAATCAAAACCCCACCTGAAAGGGGCTGTGGCTGGTTGAGCTATGCAGGGCTCGGTTGTAGCTATGTTGGACATAGGGAAGACTCTCATCCCATGTGCGAGGGTGATTGGAATCATACATGCACAGGATATGCACGATCATTCGATTTACGACCTTGTTTTGGCCATCTGTTTGAGGGTGGAAGGCCGTGGATTTGGTGAGCTTGGTTTCCAACAGTGACCAGAGGCTCAACCAGAATGTGTTGAGAAATCGACAGTCATGATCTGAGACAATGGTTTGTGGGATTCCAAAATGTACCCAGACTCGTTCAAAGAAGAGCTTGGCAGTGGCTTCTGTTGTGATGCTCTTCTTGCAAGCAACCAGAATTACCATCTTAGAAAAGTGATTGACAACCACAAAAACATAGTCATTTCCCCGCTTGGTGGATGGGAGGCCCAACATGTAGTCCATTGAGATGGATTCCCATGGTCTGTCAGGAGTAGGAAGAGGGGTGTACAAGCCCTGTTTCTTAGTGGTTGGTTTGGAAATAGTGTAAGAAGTGCAATAACTGATATACTTTCTGACCTCCTATCGATGTTTCGGCTAGTATAAATGTTTATGTAGCATCGCCACTGTATTTTCGACGCCGAAGTGTCCTACCACCCAGCTGTCGTGGTATTCCTAGATCAACTTTGCTCGCTCACTTGAGGGAACACATGTATGGACTAGACAATACAACAACCCATCCTGAAGATGGAAATTATCGACAACTGCCTTTGTACCCAACATTTGGTAGGTGGTGGCAAAGTTTGGGTCTGTCTCATAGAGTTGGTGCCATCTAGAGGTCTCATGGCCGTAGAGTCTAGCACTGTGGTGAGTGCCATGACTAGTGGTCTGCTGAGGCAATCAGTGACACAGTTGGTGCTTCTTGTTTTATACTTGATGTTGAGGTGGAATTTCTACAAGTATGTGGACCACTTTTTATGGCGGTCATTTTGCAATTTCCCTTGTGTCTGCATGAACTACAGTGGCTTATGATCAGTGTGGATGACTGTCTCCCTCCCAGGAATGTAATGTATCCACTGGCAACAGGATTTCACAATGGAGTACATTTATTTTCCATAAGTAGGGTAATTATGGACAACATCCAATAGTGTCTCACTATGATAGGCCACGGGGTGGTTGTGCTGCATGATAACGACACCCAAAGCATAGTCTAAAGCATCAGTCTAAATCTCAAAGGGCTGTTGCAAGTATGGTAGTGAAAGTACTGGGGCTGAGCACAAGCAATGCTTCAAATCATCGAACGCTTGTTGTTGGGGCTGGCCCCATGTTAATTTCACCTTACCACCACCCCTGGTTATTTGGCTGAGGGCCCATGCAATATGGGGGAATCCCAACACAAAACTGTGGCAGAAATTGGGAAGGCCCAAGAAGCTCCAAAGCTCAGTGAGTGTGGTTGGGGCTGGCCAGTCATGGATGACTTGGATCTTGGCTGGATCCACATGTACACCATGTTGATCAATGATGTAGCATAGGTAATGGACCTTGTCCATGCCGAAGGAGCATTTTTCCAAGTTGGCATATAGCTTGTGCTGTCATAGGGTGTGCAGAACTTGTTGAATATGCTACAAGTGCTCGACCCAAGTCTTGCTGTAAATGAGAATGTCATCAAGATAAAACACTACAAAAGTATTGGTGAATGGTCACAGGATATTTTCCATCATCCTCATGAAAGTGGCTAGAGCATTTTTCATACCAAAGGGCATGACCCACCATTCAAAAAGACCTTCCTTTGACTTGAAGGCGGTCTTCCATACATCTGTCTGTTCTATCGGGACCTGCTGGTAGGCAAACTTCAGATCAATCTTACTGAAGTATTTGGCCCCCATGAGTTGATCAAGGAGGTCGTCTATTCGGGGAATCAGGTATCAATTTCTGACTGTGATTTTATTAAGAGCCCGATAATCAATGCAAAGTCGCAAGGTGCCATCTTTCTTCTGTACCAACATGATTGGGCTCCCGCAAGGTGATGAGCTAGGATGGATGTGCCCCTTGTGTAGAAATTCTTGGATCTATCGCTTGATATCCTCATTCTCTAACAGAGAGCGACGATATATTATCCCATTGGGCAGTGGTGTACTGGGGGTCAGATCGATGGGGTGCTTGACCTGGCAGTGCAGAGATACCCCGGTAGGCGAGGACAATATATCTGGGTATTCTTCCATGACCTTATCTACTTGCTTCTGTTGTGTGGAGAGGTCAGTTGCAAAGACCTTGGATGTGGCTATGATTTTTCTCTCATTCTGAGAGCGGATCACGAAGAAGACAAACTTCCCCGTCTAAGAGATGACCTTCTTACATTTCTTAGCAGAGATCAAGGAAATAACACTAGGTGGGACAACCTTGGGTATCCTGTACAATTTCTTGTTCAAAGTAATAATAACACTATGATGCCTAGACTCATATACATCATGAAGTTTCCATAAATAAGGTTGGCCTAAATGAACATCACAAACTTCAAGAGGAGCAACATCACACAATACCTCATCTTTGAAGGGCTTGATGTCGTACAACAATCGACACTGTTGGTTGACGCGAAGATCGCTTCCTTGGAGGAGCCATCCAATGGTGTAGGGTTGTGGGTGGGGCATTGTCGACAGGGCCAGCCCCTTGATGACCTCTACTGAGATGAGGTTCTTCTAGCTACCACTATCAAAAATGAAGTGCAGTGGGGTGCCTTTTACCCACATCTTGGAATGGAAGAGGCACTCTCCTTCTTCCGACTCATCTGGTTCACCATGCTGGAGCTTGGTGGTAGAAATGGTGGCACTGGGTTCCGTGTCAATGATCCTTCTTCCCCTTTCTAGTTTTGAATCAGAGTCAGAACCCACATCTAATTCATAGGCTTTCACTTCAGCCACCAATGGCTACTTTGAGCGACAATCAACAGTGTTATGCCAAGGGCTCTTATGGAAGTCGCACCACTTCCCGGTATCTTTCTTTGTCTCTCCAGTGTCCTTCTTTGCTTGCGGCTTGGACTGGTTGTCCTGGTACTGTGCATATTTTCTCTATCCTTTGTTCTGTGGGTTGGGGCTACCCATTCCTGGATTTTATAGTGAGGGGTTCCTTGACCCAAATTGTCGTGTCATTTGTTTTAGCTTCTGCTCGATTTTGATGGCATATCGGTAGGTTGCGCCCAAGGATGAGATGTCTAGAAATTCCATTTTGGTATGGATGCATCTATGCAAATCACCACGATACTTGAGCACCAGATGTCTCTCTGAATCTTTGATACCAAACTTGGTGTGCAAGGTATGGAATATATTTGTGAAATTTGACACTGCTTGGTCTGTTTCTTGCCGCAATGTGGTCCATTTGGTATACAAGTTGTCATAACTTCCAATAGGTTAGTATTGTTCCTTAATAACATCCCTAAAGGATTCCTAGGTGGTCGTGAATGTAAATAATGAAGGTTCCTCTATTTCCTTTTGCTCACAGAAAGTTTCCCACCAATCTTTGACATGGTGAACAACTTTGAGGAGCGCAAAAGTAATCTTTTCTCTATTCGAAAAGTTATGGAAAGAGAAATACCCTTCTATTAGATTCAACCACTTGTCTATAGCATCCACGTCTATCTGACCTTCAAATATAGGAATATCAAAGTTTATTTGTACCCTGAAGTGGGTGGTGCCTCCGCTCGAAGAAGATGCATCGCATGTTGGTAGTCTTCGAAGGATTTGCGCGAAATTATCCATCATCTCGTTCCTCTGTTGCATGAGGGCTTCCTCAATCAACAGTTTGAAAGGATCTCCTATCCCATCATATTTCTTTTCTCCTTCCATGGGAGGTTGCTTGGGTGTGTGAGAGATTTTTTCCTCAAGAGAAACAAGCTCGAGACCCAAATATTTGTATTCCGACCTCGTTGGGGACATGCATTAAGACGACAAGGAGCAGACCGCTCTGATACCACTGATCTCAATTTTATGAGCAGAACAAAATGACTATAGATTATTACCAAATTCTTAACACGGAATAGCAAAGATATAGTAAAACTGGTTTTCTATTCAATAAGGAAATAAGCTGAAACTGTAAAATGCAGTGAAAAACAAGCTTGCTGGAATGGTGACGGCATATTATGAGAAGAGATGTGACTGCTGCACTCATTCACAAGAATATGATTACAATGAGGCTCTCAAGGCCTTTTTACAATAAACAGGAGTTTCAAAAACCATAAACATTCAAAAACCTAACCCTAGGAGATGAAGCGCCAAAAGTCATGTGGGCCCCATTTGGGTAAGTTAGTACATCAACTTCCCAGGGTCGTAACTTTTGCATACTATCTCCGTTTTAGGAGTATGATAGCCCATTGGAAATATCTATCCGAGGACTACAAAATTCGCACAAAATTTCATGATGAAATTTTTCAACCCTAACATACCCCAAAAAATGTCGTTTAGGGCCTCAAAATGGCTTCGGAAGTTCAAGACCCAAAAAACTGCTAAAAATAGTAAATTATCAAAATTGCTAGAAAGATGTTTTGAGCCAACTGAAAAAGGTGGGTGGCCATTGATATCCACCTAGATCAATCCTCCATACTTAGGAAGAAATGGTCTCCATTGCGTTGAGTTCCCCCATCAGGTGAGGAAATTTCTGCTGAATTTGGCCCCGGGTGAGCCACTTGCGTTGGTACAGGAGTTGCCCTACTTTGATGACTCAATAAAGATGGATCCTTTGTTGTCGAGTGCCCTTGACCTGTGTGTCCACAATATTATCATTGGATGCTTGTTGTATGCAGTCGGGGTTGAACTCTGTTGGTGTCAGTTGTTCTGCTACGTCTGAGGTGTCCAATAATGGTGGGAAATAAGGCTAAAGGAGGTCCACATTGAACACTGGGTGTAGGCCAAGGAAAGGAGGAATGTTGAGTGCAAAAGCATTATCCCCCACAACCTTGGTGATGGTGTATGGCCCATATCAGAGTGGGAGAAGCTTCCTATGGTGTCCTGTAAGGAATTCTTTCTGTAAGTGCAACCAAACTTTGTCGCCCACCTGAAACTTATGTGGAACCCGATGTTGATCATGGTGATACTTGTACTTGTCATTAGACTTCTGTAGGATACCTTGAACCTGTTGGCAGATGTGCTGGATCCTCTCAATGAATCGAGTGGCTTTGTCAGCCTCAGTTGGAGTAGGAGAGGAGTCGGTCGAGGTGAACGCAAGGGGAAGTGCAACATCTATGGGACCCAATGGTTGGAATCCCAACCCCACCTGAAAGGGGCTGTGGCCGGTTGAGCTATGCAGGGCTCGGTTGTAGCTATACTGGACATAGGGAAGACTCTCATCCCATGTGCGAGGGTGCTTGGAATTATACATGCGTAGGATATGCATGATCATTCGATTTACAACCTTAGTTCGGCCATCTGTCTGGGGGTGGAAGGCCATGGATTTGGTGAGCTTGGTGTCCAGTAGTGTCCAGAGGCTCGACTACAATGTGCTGAGAAATCGACTGTCCCGTCTGAGACAATGGTTTTCGGTATTCCAAAATGTACCCAGACTCGTTCAAAGAAGATCTTGGTAGTGGATTCTGTTGTGATGCTCTTCTTGCAAGAAACTAGAATCGCCATCTTAGAAAAGTGATCGACAACCACAAAACACATTCATTTCCCCGCTTGGTGGATGGGAGGCCCGACATGTAGTCCATTGAGATGGATTCCCATGGTCTGTCAGGAGTAGGAAGAGGGGTGTATAGGCCCTCTTTCTTAGTTGTTTGTTTGGCAATAGCGTAAGAAGTGAAAGACCTGATATACTTGTTGACCTCCTGTCGAAGTTTCGACCGGTAGAAATGTTTTTGTAGCATCGCCATTGTCTTTTCGACGACGAAGTGTCTTGCCACCCGGCTGTAGTGGGCTTCCGAGATCAGCTTTGCTCACTCACTTGAGGGAACACATATATGGCCCAGGCAACACAACAACCCATCTTGAAGATGGAAATTATCGACAACTGCCTTTGCACCCAACATTTGGTAGGTGGTGGCGAAGTCCGGGCCTGTCTCATACAGTTGGGGCCATCCAGAGGTCTGTTGGTCGTAAGAGTCTAGCACTGTGGTGAGTGCCACTACTGGTGGTCTCCTGCGGCACTCAATAACACGGTTGGTTCTTCTTGTTTTATACTTGATGTTGAGGAGGAATTGCTACAAGTATGTGGACCACTTTTGATGGTGGTCATTTTGCAATTTTCCTTGTGTCTGCATGAACTACAGTGGCTTATGATCAGTGTGGATGACTGTCTACCTCCCAAGAATGTAATGTCTCCACTAGCAGCAGGCTTACACAATGGAGTACATTTATTTTTCATAAGTAGGGTAATTATGGACAACATCTGATAGTGTCGCACTATGATAGGCCACGGGGTGTCCGTGCTGCGTGAGAACGACACCCAAAGCATAGTTTGAAGCATCAGTCTCAATCTTAAAGGGATGTTGTAGGTCTGGTAGTGAAAGTACTAGGGCTGAGCACAAGCACTGCTTCAAATCATTGAACGCTTGTTGTTGGGGCTGGCCCCATGCGAATTTTGACTTACCACCACCCCTGGTTATTTGGCTGAGGGCACATGCAATATGGGAGAATCCCAACACAAACCTGCGGTAGAAATTGGCAAGGCCCAAGAAGCTCCAAAGCTCAGTGAGTGTGGTTGGGGATGGAAAATCACGGATGACTTGGATCTTGGCTGGATCCACATGTACACCATGTTGATCAATGATGTAGCCTAGTTAATGGACCTTGTCCATGCCGAAGGAGCATTTTTTCAAGTTGGCATATAGCTTGTGCTGAAGCAGGGTGTGCAGAACCTGTTGAATATGCTGCAAGTGTTCGACCAAAGTCTTGTTGTAAATGAGAATGTCATCAAGATACACCACTACAAAAGTATTGGTGAATGGTCACAGGATATCGTCCATCATCCTCATGAAAGAGGCTGGAGAATTTGTCAGACCAAAGGGCATGACCAACCATTCAAAAAGGCCTTCCTTTGACTTGAAGGCAGTTTTGCATACATCTGTTTGTTCTATCGGGACCTGGTGGTAGCCAGACTTCAGATCAATCTTACTGAAGTATTTGGCCCCCATGAGTTGATCAAGGAGGTCGTTTATTCAGGGAATCAGGTATCGGTTTTTAACTGTGATTTTATTAAGAGCCCGATAATCAATGCAAAGTAACCAGGTTCTATCTTTCTTCTGTACCAGTACAATTTTTCTCCCACAAGGTGATGAGCTAGGATGGATGTGCCCCTTGTGGATCAATTCTCGGATCTGTTTCTTGATCTCATTCTCTAACAGAGAGCGATGATAGACTGGCCTATTGGGCAGTGGTGCACTAGGGGTCAGATCGATGGGGTGCTTGACCTAGAAGTACAGAGGTACCTCGGTAGGCGAGGAGAAGATATCTGAGTTTTCTTCCACGACCTTATCTACTTGCTTCTATTGTGTGGAGAGGTCGGACGCAGAGACCCTAGATGTGGCTGTGATTTTTCTCTCATTCTGAGAGCAGATCACGAAGAAGAAAAAATTCCCTGTCTGAGAGATGAACTTCTTGCATTTCTTAGGAGAGATCAAAGAAATAGCACTAGGTGGGACAGCCTTGGGTATCCTGTACAATTTCCTATTCTAACTAATAATAACACTATGAGGCCTAGACTCATATACAACATGACGTTTCCATAAATAAGGTTGGCCCAAAAGAACATCACAAACTTCAAGAGGAGTAACATCACACAATACCTCATCTTTGAAGGGCTTGATGTCGTACGACAATCGACACTGTTGGCTGACACGGAGGTCACTTCCTTGGCGGAGCCATCCAATGGTGTAGGGTTGTGGGTGCAACATTGTCGGCAGTGCCAACCACTTGACGACCTCTGCTGAGATGAGGTTCTTTTGGCTACCACTATCAACAATGAAGTGCAGTGGGGTGCCGTTTACCCACATCTGGGAATGGAGGAGGCACTCTCCTTCTTCTGACTTGTTTGGTTCACCATGCTGGAGCTTGGTGGTAGAAATAGTGGCACTGGGTTCCACGTCAATGATCCGTATTCCCCTTTCTAGTTCCGACTTAGAGTCAGAACCCACGTCTGATTCAGAGGCTTTCAGTTCAGCCACCAGCGTATTCTTTGAGTGCCAGTCAACAATGTTATGCCAAGGGATCTTATGGAAGTCGCACCGCTTCACGGTATCTTTCTTTGTCTTTTCGGTGTCCTTCTTTGCTTGCGGCTTGGACTGGTTGTCCTGATACTATGCATCTTTTCTCTATCCTTTGTTCTACCGGTTGGGTCCACCCTTTCTTGGATTTTGTTGTGAGGGGTTCCCTGACCCAAATTGTAGCATATTTTGTTTGAGCTTCTTCTTGATTTTGACAACATCTCGATAGGTTGTGCCCAAGGATGAGATATCCATAAATTCCATTTCAGTCTGGATGTATCTATGTAGAGCACCGTGATACTTGAGCAACATATGTCTCTCTGAATATTTGATACCCAACTTGGTGTGCAAGGTATGGAAGATATTTGTGAAATCTGGCACTGCTTGGTCTCTTTCTTGCCGCAGTGTGGTCCATTTGGTATACAAGTCATCATAACTTCTGACAGGGTAGTATTGTTCCCTAATAGCATCCCTGAAGGATTCCCAAGTGGATGTGACTATAAATTGAAGGTTACTCTGTTTCATTTTTCTCACAGAAAGTTTCCCACCAATCTTTGACATGGGGAACAACTTTGAGGAGTGCAAAAGTAATATTTTCTCTATTCGAAAAGTTATGGACAGAGAAATAACCTTCTAGTAGATTCAACCACTTGTCTATAGAATCTGCGTCTATCTGACCTTCAAATATAGAAATATCAAAGTTTATTTGTACCTTGAAGCGGGTGGTGCCTCCACTCAAAGAAGATGCGTCGCCTGTTGGTAGTCTCCGAAGGATTTGTGCGAAATTATCCATCATCTCATTCCTCTGTTGTGTGAGGGCTTCCTCAATCAATAGTTTGAAAGGATCTCTTGTCCCATCATCTTTCTTTTCTCCTTCCATGAGAGGTTTCTTGGGTGTGCGAGAGATTTTTTCCTCAAGAGAAACAAGCTCGAGACCCAAATCTTTGTACTCCGACCTCGTTGGGGACATGCATTAAGACGAAAAGGAGCAGACCGCTCTGATACCATTGATCTAGATTTTATGAGCAGAACGAAATGACTACAGATTATTACCAAATTCTTAACACAGAATAACAGAGATACGATAAAACTGGTTTTATATTCAATAAGGAAATAAGCTGAAACTGTAAAATGCAGTGGAAAACAAGCTTGTTGGAATGGTGTCGGCTTATCTCTGAGAAGAGATGTTACTGCTATGCTCATTTGCAAGAAGATGATTACAATGAGGCTCTCAAGGAATTTTTACAATAAACAGGAGTTTCAAAAACCCTAAACATCCAAAAACATAACCCTAGGAGATGAAGCACCAAAAGTCATGTGGGCCCCGTTTGGGTAAGTCGGTACATCAACTTCCCGGGGTCGTAACTTTTGCATACGATATCCGTTTTAGGCGTATGATAGCCCATTGGAAAGATCTATCTGAGGAATACAATAGTTGCACAAAATTTCATAATGAAAATTTTCAACTGCAACATACCCCAAAAAACGTCGTTTAGGGCCTCAAAACGACTCTGGAAGTTCAGGACCCGAAAAACTGCTAAAAATAGTAAATTATCAAAATTTCTAGAAAGTTGTTTTGAGCCAGCTGGAAAAGGAGGGTGGAAAATGATATCCACTTGGATCAATCCTCCATCCTTAGGAAGCAATGGTCTCCATTGCATTGAGTTCCCCCATCAGATGAAGAAATTTCTGCTGAATTTGGCCCCGGGTGAGCCACTTGCCTTGGTGCAGGAGATGCCCTTCTTTGATGACTCGATAAAGCTGGATCCTTTGTTGTCGAGTGCCCTTGGTCTATGTGTCCACAATCTGATCACTATATGCTTTTTGTATGCAGTCGAGGTTGAGATATGTTGTTTTCAGTTGTTCTGCTACATCTAAGGTGTCCAATAATGGTGGGAAATAAGGCCGAAGGAGGTCCACGTTGAACACTGGGTGCATGCCAAGTAAAGGAGGAATGTTGAGCACAAAATAATTATCCCTCACAGCCTTGGTGATGGTGTATGTCCCATATCAGAGTGGGTGAAGCTTCTGATGGGGTCCTGTAAGGCGTTCTTTCTGCAAGTGCAACCAAACTTTGTCGCCCACCTGAAACTTATGTGGAACTCGATGTTGATCATGGCACTGCTTGTACTTGTCATTAGACTTCTGTAGGATACCTTGAACATGTTGGAAGATGTATTGGATCCTCTGAATGAATCGGGTGGCTTTTTCAACCTCAGTTGGAGTAGGAGAGGAGTCGGTCGAGGTGATCGCAAGGGGAAGTGCAACATCTATGGGACCCAATGGTTGGAATCCCAACCCCACCTGAAAGGGGCTGTGGCCGGTTGAGCTATGCAGGGCTTGATTGTAGCTATGCTCGAGATAGGGAAGACTCTCATCCCATGTGCGAGGGTTCTTGGAATCATAAATGCGTAGGATATGCACAATCATTCGATTTACGACCTCAGTTTGGCCATCTGTTTGGGGGTGGAAGGCCGTGGATTTGGTGAGCTTGGTGTCCCGTAGTGACTAGAGGCTCAACCAGAATGTGCTAAGAAATCGGAAGTCCCAATCTGAGACAATGGTTTGTGGGATTCCAAAATGTACCCAGACTCATTCAAAGAAGATCTTGGCAGTGGCTTCTGTTGTGATGCGCTTCTTGTAAGCAACCAGAATCGCCATCTTAGAAAAGCGATCGACAACCACAAAAACATAGTCATTTCCCCACTTGGTGGATGGGAGGCCTGACATGTAGTCCATTGAGATGGATTCCCATGGTCTGTCAGGAGTAGGAAGAGGGGTGTATAGGGCCTGTTTCTTAGCGGTTGGTTTGGCAATAGTGCAAGCAGTGCAAGACCTGATATACTTTTTGACCTCCTATCGAAATTTCAGCCAGTAGAAATGTTTTTGTAGCATTGCCACTGTCTTTTCGACGTCGAAGTGTCCTGCCACCCAGCTGTAGTGGGATTCCCAAATCAACTTTGCTCGCTCACTTGAGGGAACACATATATGGCCCATACAACACAACAACCCATCCCGAAGATTGAAATTATCGACAACTGCCTTTGCACCCAACATTTGGTAGGTGGTGGCGAAGTACGGGTCTGTCTCATTAATTTGGCGCCATCCAGAGGTCTCATGGCCATAGGAGTCTAGCACTGTGGTGAGTGCCACATCTAGTGGTCTGCTAAGGAAATCAATGACACGATTGGTGCTTCCTATTTTATACTTGATGTTGAGGTGGAATTGCTGCAAGTATGTGGACCACTTTTGATGGCAGTCATTTTGCAATTTTCCTTGTGTCTGCATGAATTGGAGTGGATTATGATTAGTGTGGATGACTTTCTCCCTCCCAGGAATGTAATGTCTCCACTGGAAACAGGCTTTCACAATGGAGTACATTTCTTTGTCGTAAGTAGGGTACTTATGGACAACATCTGATAGTGTCGCACTATGATAGGCCACGGGGTGGCCGTGCTGCGTGAGAATGACACCCAAACCATAGTCTGAAGCATCAATCTCAATCTCAAAGGGATGTTGCAGGTCTGGTAGTGAAATTGATAGGGTTGAGCACCATCGCTGCTTCAAATCATCGAACGCTTATTGTTGGGGCTGGCCCCATGTGAATTTCACCTTACCACCACCTCTGGTTATTTGGCTGAGGGCCCATGCAATATGGGAGAATCCCAACACAAAACTGCGACAGAAATTGGCAAGGCCCAAGAAGCTCCGAAGCTCAGTGAGTGTGGTTGGGGTTGGCCAGTCACGGATGACTTGGATATTGGATGGATCCACATGTACACCATGTTGATCAATGATGTAGCCTAGGTAATGGACCTTGTCCATGCCGAAGGAGAATTTTTCCAAGTTGGCATATAGCTCGTGCTGTTGTAGGGTGTGCAGAACCTGTTGAATATGCTACAAGTGTTCGACCCAAGTCTTGATGTAAATGAGAATGTCATCAAGATACACCACTATAAAAGTATTGGTGAATGGTCGCAGGATATCGTCCATCATCCTCATGAAAGTGGATGGAGCATTTGTCAGACCAAAGGGCATGACCAACCATTCAAAAATACCTTCCTTTGACTTGAAGGCAATCTTCCATACATTTGTCTGTTCTATTGGGACCTGGTGGTAGCCAGACTTCAGATCAATCTTACTGAAGTATTTGGCCCCCATGAGTTGATCAAGGAGGCCGTCTATTCAAGGAATTGGGTATTGGTTTCTGACTGTGATTTTATTAAGAGCTCGATAATCAATGCAAAGTCACCAGGTGCCATCTTTCTTTTGTACCAACATGATTGGGCTCCCACAAGGTGATGAGATAGGATGGTTGTGCCCCTTGTGGAGCAATTCTTGGATCTATCACTTGATCTCCTCATTCTCTAACAAAGAGTGACGATAGACTGGCCCATTGGGCAGCGGTGCGCCGGGGGTCAGATCGATGGGGTGCTTGACCTGGCAGTGCAGAGGTACCTCGGTAGGCAAGGAGAATATATCCAAGTATTCTTCCACAACCTTATCTACTTGCTTTTGTTGTGTGGAGAGGTCGGCCGTAGAGACCCTGGATGTGGCTATGATTTTTCTCTCATTCTGAGAGAATATCACGAAGAAGACAAACTTCCCTGTCTAAGAGATGAACTTATTGCATTGCTTAGCAGAGATCAAGGAAATAGAACTAGGTGGGACAGCCTCGGGTATCCTGTTCAAAGTAATAATAACACTACGAGGCCTAGACTCATATACAACATGACGTTTCCATAAATAAGGTTGGCCTAAAATAACATCACAAAATTCAAGAGGAGAAAAATCACACAATACCTCATCTTTGAAGGGCTTGATGTCGTACGACAGTCGACACTATTGGCTGACGTGGAGATCGCTTCCTTGGAGGAGCCATCCAATGGTGTAGGGTTGTGGGTGTGGCATTGTCGATAGGGTTAGTCGCTTGACAACCTTTCCTGAGATGAGGTTCTTCTGGCTACCACTATCAACAATGAAGTGCAATGGGGTTCCTTTTACCCACATCTGGGAATGGAAGAGGCACTCTCCTTCTTTTGGCTCGTCTGGTTCACCATGCTGGAGCTTGGTGGTAGAAACAGTGGCACTGGGTTCCACGTCAATGATCCATCTTCCCCTTTTTGGTTTTGACTCAGATTCAGAACTTTCATCTGATTCAGAGGCTTTCACTTCAGCCACCATCATATTCTTTGAGCGACGGTCAACAATTCTATGGCAAGGGCTCTTATGGAAGTCGCACCACTTCCTAGTATCTTTCTTTGTCTTTCCGGTGTCCTTCTTTTCTTGCGGCTTGGACTGGTTTTCTTGACACTATGCATATTTTATTTGTCCTTTGTTCTATGTGTTGGGGTCCCCCTTTCCTGGCTTTTGTTGTGAGGGGTTCCTTGACCCAAATTGTCGCATCTTTTGTTTGAGTTTTTTCTCGATTTTGACGGTATATCGGCAAGCCGCACCCAAGGATGAGATGTCTAGAAATTCCATTTCCGTCTGGATGCATCTATGAATATCACTTTGATACTTGAGCACCGAATGTCTCTCTGAATCTTTGATACCCAAATTGGTGCGCAAGGTATGGAATATATTTGTGAAATCTGGCACTGCTTGGTCTCTTTCTTGCCGCAGTGTGGTCCATTTGGTATACAAGTTGTCATAACTTCCAACAGGTTAGTATTGTTCCTTATACCATCCCTGAAGAATTCCCAAGTGGCCGTGACTATAAATAATGAAGTTTCCTCTGTTTCCTTTTTCTCACAAAAATTTTCCCACCAATCTTTGACATGGGGAACAACTTTGAGGAGTGCAAACGTAATCTTTTCTCTATTAGAAAAGTTATGGACAGAGAAATACCCTTCTAGTAGATTCAACCACTTGTCTACAACATCCACATCTATCTAACCTTCAAATATAGGAATATCAAAGTTTATTTGTACCTTGAAGGGGGCAGTGCCTCCGCTCGAAGAATATGCATCGCCTGTTGGTAGTCTCTGAAGGATTTGCATGAAATTATCCATCATCTAGTTCCTCTGTTGCATGAGGGATTCCTCAATCAATAGTTTGAAAGGATCTCCTATATTATCATCTTTCTTTTCTCCTTCCATGAGAGGTTGCTTGGGTGTGCGAGAGATTTTTTCCTCAAGAGAAACAAGCTCGAGACCCAAATCTTTGTACTCTGACCTCGTTGGGGACATGCATTAAGACAACAAGGAGCAGACCACTCTGATACCACTAATCCATATTTTATGAGAAAAATGAAATGACTATAGATTATTACCAAATGCTTAACATAGAATAACAGAGATACAAAAAAATGGTTTTCTATTCAATAAGGAAATAAGTTGAAACTGTAAAATGCATTGGAAAACAAGCTTGTTGGAATGGTGGCGGCTTATCTCTGAGAAGAGATGTGACTGTTGTGCTCATTTGTAAGAAGATGATTGCAATGAGGTTATCAAGCTATTTTTACAATAAACAGGAGTTTCAAAAACCCTAAACATCCAAAAACCTAACCCTAGGAGATGAAGTGCCAAAAGTCATGTGGGCCCCGTTTGGGTAAGTCAGTACATCAACTTCCCGGGGTCGTAACTTTTGCATACGATCTCCGTTTTAGTTGTATGATAGCCGATTGGAAAGATCTATCCGAGGAATACAACAGTTGCACAAAATTTCATAGTGAAAATTTTCAACCGCAAAATACCCCAAAAAACATCGTTTAGGGCCTCAAAATGGCTCCGGAAGTTCAGGACTCAAAAAACTGCTAAAAATAGTAAATTATCAAAATTGCTAGAAAGTTGTTTTGAGCCAGCTAGAAAAGGTTGGTGGCCACTGATATCCACCTGGATCAATGAATGGTTCTCTAAGTTGCAGTCATTGAATCTACTACCGAGAAAGAATGAGTGACATACATTTATATCGCTTCCTTAGGTCTCTGTTGTTCCTACTTCGCTCTGGTGGTCTTGTGAAATCAGTTGCAAGACAACACAAACCATCAAAGGTGAAGATAGAAAAGTATATTCAATGTCAACCTATGCATATGATCAAGGAGTTATGAAATAAAATAAGAGTGATTTTATGGGAAAGGGACGTGCCGCTATATTATATTAAATGAAGGTAGAAGATACAACCAGATCGCCTTGATGTCGCAAGCTTCCTTTCAGTGACCCTTGGTTCCAACACACACACTCGCTCTACACTTTCATGAAGAAGATCCAATACAACTTGATAGACAAATAGAGTCTTCAAGCTTCTATCCAAACATAGTTCTTCACACAATTATTTCACCAATTCTTCATTCAATATTGCTTAAACTTTTCAATGAGAAACCCTTCAATATATAGGAGAAGGAGAGATGGTTAAATGGATGAGGATGATCCCACTAAATCTGATAAGTCAGTAGGATTCCAACCATGCGAATGCCAACTCATTTTCTAGAAGATACTCTTCTATAACCTTCATAACTTCCTCTTCCTTTCAATCTTCAAAATAGGTTCACACCCTACACCATATGCAGCTTGTGAACTCACTATAAAAATATGTTTTGTAGAGGAAGATGATGCAGGAGCATACGCACCTCGTCATGCGAAGCTGCACTTAGAGAAAGGAAAAGACCGCAGGGTGACGCCAGCATCACGGTTTTGACCATTTTGATGAGCGCCGCCGTTTACATAAAAGCCTCCATATTTAGGCGTACTTGTATACTGAAATAGACCGCGAGCAGTTAAGCTCTCGTCCTTGTACAACAGAGGCACTTATTAGATTTAATGCAGAGAGAGTAGATTTAGTGCAGGTAGATAGGATCATTAAGTTTAGATTTGACAATTTATCTTTTGAGAGGGAAAACAGGATAAAGACACCCTCCTTTGTATTATTGGATGAGTGGTAGAGTCAGTATCAGCATTAGCATTGAGGAGAAGGAAGGAGAACAGGCAGAGAGCCGGTGGAAAATCCCCATGTACAGATATTGAGTTAATAGAGGAAATTGATTCAAATTTCATGGCTGTGATTATTCTCTGTATACTGTTAACCTTATGTTGTTGTATGCTTGCTTCTTGTTATGCTTTCATTATTTATGTTTCATATGTGATCTCATGGCAGATTAGAAATCTGGGGGAAAGGAGAGAATAAGTTTCGCTTACTCCACTGATTGAACCAGGAGATTCCTGCATAGAGTGCAGTCGAATTCCTCCGCATAAGAGTGTGTAGAGGAGGTTCAATAGGAGAGCTCTTGTTCTCGTCCGCCAGGAGTGACTAAGTTGAATCCCACCCCCATGGACGTGATTATCCTCTGTGTGTTGTTGGGATTATGCCTTAGCATCTTTGTTTCCGGTTATATCTTTCTTTCGTATGCTGTGTACGTAATTATGTGGAAGAACTAGAATTTGAGCGCCTGCGAGAAGGAGTTCAATTGTTCTCTGCTTAAGCAAGAGACTTCTGCCTCAAGTGCAGTTGAATACCTCCGCATAGAGTGCGTTGAGGAGGCTACGCCGTTAAAGTTTGGTTCTCCTTAGCTCAGAGCGTTTTGAGTTATTCGAGCCGTGCAGGTGAGTGCAGGTCGGATTGGAACCTCCGAAGAAAGTCTGAGAACAGAGAGGCCGGAGTCCTGTGACGAGGACAGTGCAGGGTCCGGAAGGACTTCAACCCCGGAAAGCGTCAAAGGTGGGATGCAGGGAGTGTCCGGGGAAGTTCTTAGAGAAAGAAAGCTCAGAAGGATTAGCACCTTTTGTTCTCCATAGTACTGGACGAAGAAGGCGGAGTAGGGGAACTCTTCAAGAGGAAGAGAATCGACGACTTGAAGTATCGTGGAGAATCACCAAAGTCGTGACCCAATTTATAGGTCAGATGGATCGGGAGTTCACGACAGAGGATTCTTGTTTCTCATAGGGTGAGATCACGAGGATGCGAAACGCGACGTCTCAGAACGTTTGCATGGTGCACGTCGGTATTTGATGACGTGACAAGTGGTCGCAGGATATCGGACCTTGGGGTTTGGAGGCCTCAAAGTCTGGCCCCAGAAGTGACGAGTGGGCGAGATCGCGAGATTCCGAGTCGTGGGCATCTCGAGACTTCGGATCTCGGAGGTTGAGCGTTCGGTGGCATAGAGTCGCGAGTCGCGATAGTACGAGGTCCCAACAAATAGAGATAGGGTCAACGCTGACTGGGAGAATCGGGTCTCGGAACCCGAGAGTCAAATTTCCGGTCGTGGGATTCGCGAAGCCGCGAGAACCGATCCTTCGTTAGATTAAGAGCAAGGATCGACGGAGGAAACTGTGGGTAAAGACCTCCCGAGGGAGTTGGAAGAGCGCCGACTCTTCGGGCCGCGGGGAAAAGAAGGTCCTGGTGGAGCGACTGTGCCGTCGAGGGCAGGGGTTGCGTCAGAAGACAACAATCACTTTTCTCAGTCAAAAAGTCCTAGTGGGAGCCTAAACACATCACTGTAGAGACATCACCAGAGTGACCAAAATAATGTGTAACAGAATGCCCCCCAAAGTATGAGGCTGGAACTTGCGACAGCCAAAATAATTTTTAAAATGCGTGTGTGTCAGAAACAAGGAGCGCACCTAATCAAAAACTTGTAAACAACCAAGCATTTTTAGAATATAATACCATTTCTGAGGTAGGCATTCCCACGCTTAGATCACAAATGAATGAAATCATAAATGTAGGCTATGGCCACCAATCATACACCGTGGATCCATGTTGTCAAAATGTTACATAGCCACTAGGAATACACTGTGGATCTATGTTATAAGATTTAAATTAAGACATATCCATGTGACATACAAAGTGGATCTATGTGTCGATACAAATCATACATACTCCATCGCAGCCTAGATAAAAAAGATGAGACCCAGGGTCTTCAATCCCATCACCTGAAAGTACGAATCTAGCCATGTGATTACATGTGCTGAAGTCGAACATGGTAGAAACCACTCGATTACTGATCATTGATGAAAATCATTAACAAGTGCGAGGGAAATCACCATTGATGTCAATGACTCCCAAGGTACCTAATTACAATCCAAATGAATGCGAATGAATGAGCTGAAGTCAAACACTCGGCAAAATCTCTCGATCAGGGATCAATGATGTGAAACCCCTGTCGAAAGAGAAGAGACCTACCATTAAGGCATGTAGATTCCAAGGTACTAAATTATTTCTATGTCTTATTCCCGGATAATGAGTTGGAGTCGACAAAAAAAGAATCGTCAGAGGAGGGCCTTGATGTATCCCCCATCAATGAAATGAAATAAGAAACAGATTTTGAGGGTGAATAAAAGTATGAATATGAGTTGAAACGGACACAGGGAAGGCCGACATAGTAAGAATGGACAACTGCAAATGGCCGACTCAATGGAGGGCGCATTTGAACTTCTCTTGAACATATGAACGACACAACAAAGGACTTGGCAACACTAACTCAAAGACGACCTAAGATATGACCTTGTAGAAATTCGGACGAGAGACAAATGGATTTCCCAACCCGGATTCAAATGACGAATAGGGGGTGTCATGTTTAAGAGAGACACTTACTGCCATTAATACAAATACGAAAACACATCCCTTTCCCAAAATTTCCCCCACCATTTCTGGTGAGTACCTCTTTATTTTTACACAAGCTTGAGGAGAATAACATATGCTTGTCGATGCAAGCTCATCCTTCGGATGAGTCCCTCAAAGTATGTTTAACGAACCCTAAGTAGGAGTGGTTCGGTCCCATTACGGGTCTTTCAATGTTTGTTTAACGAGTCCAAGGATAGAAAACTCAAGGGTTTTTCATGTTTTGAGAGTCTAAAAAACACTTAAAGAGAACTCTCCCAGTTCCTTTTCCGTAAACAAGTTCGACGAGACCGAAAAAGTGATAAACTATTGCCCATCAAATGTTTTCTTCAAAAGCTTTAACGAGCGTGAAAAGAACAAGATCGCTCGACAATCTTCTTGTTTTTATGGAGCATGAAAAGAGCTTAAAGGATACTCTCTTACGTTCATGATTTTCGTGTTACCATGATGAGTATGAAAAGATGAGAAAAAGAATACTCGGTTGCGTTCTCATGTATTTTCGAGTGTGAGAACGAACGAAGACAAAAATAAAAAACACTCATACCCCATCATTCAGACTTCGAAGTCGCTATATCTGTGAAAAAATCATACTCACAAGTAGGTTTTTAAGAAAAGCAATAAAAATAATATAAAAAATGAACAAGAAATAGTAAAACGTGAATAAATATGGGTGAAAAAGCCCTTTTACCATTTCCTTGTTTCTTTGCCAAAAACTTGTCCAACATACCTCATTTTTTCCCAAATTTCTTTGCTCGATTACGGGAGGTACAAGCGATCATTCGGAAAACGGTTTCAACCAATGAGGTAATCTCCTGATTTTCCAACTTTTCCATGGTTTACTTTTGATTTTTATTGGAAATTTTAGAGTTTTGAGTCCATTTTAGGGTCGATATATGCGCTCAATCATTCTCACAGGTGGGCCATTCAGGGCCTGCAAGAATCTATGATTTTCACAGGTGGGCTTCAGGGCACCTGCAAGAATCTCGCACTGTGCAAAAGGTTCACCTACGAGGGACGAAAAATAGATTTTTGTGTGTGGTTTTGCTCAATAAAAAATTATGCAAGAGTTTAAAACAAGTTGATGACTTCCTTCTCATGGCTCCATTGCAGGTGTTGACCATCACGATGTTGGAATGGAGGGAAAGAGAACATGAGGAGGATGATGCCATTGCTGAGAATGATCTGGGTACACTCGCTGCCCTCCGGGAATGTGGGCTCTTAAATTTTTTTAGGATCCCGAGCATGAGAGCCCAACTCAGATTGTTAGAGTACCTGGTCCACATGTGGGATGTGGATCAACAGTTATTTCATGTAGGATTCCACACGCTGACACTAGATATTGAGGATATCTATTTTCTGACGGGGTTGTCACGACGTGGACACCATGCTACTTTGACCAGAGGTAGAGGCGATGGACTTCCTATGAGTGAGTATGTTCACCGATATTGTGTTCCCGAGGTAGAGAGAAGCAAGGGCAAGGTTTCCATTTGGGGGGTCCAAGATTTGACCCTACGGACTATCTTGTTTACCATTGCATGCATGGCTGGGAGTGTGTCTCCGCACATGGCTCTCCATAACTATTTCCAATATGCAATAGAATGCACAGAGCCTTGGGATTTTAAATGGTCGAATGTGGTTCTCCATAGCATGAAGAGGCAACTGACAAAGTGCAGAAGGGGTGCTCTGAAGAAGTTTGGGTACGGGTCACTTTTGGTGTCATTCTTCCTCAAGAGGGTCCCACTGTTGCGACTACAGGTCGATTGGGGTTTACCGACCCCACAGGATCCGAGGATGTTGAGGTGGTGTAACCTCATGGCTCGACACGTAGCAGGGCCTATAATCAGGTATAATGATTCATTTTTTGACTGGTTGAAGCCCCAGATGCTGATGATCGATGACTACGCATATGCCGGTTTGGATTTCTAAGTAGATCCAAATTTGGTCTTGCCTGAGGATGCTCAGTGGGGTGACTTAGGTGAGAAGTACATGTTTTGTTCTTTTTAAATGTTTTTGCAAATTTTATTATATAAAATATTTTTATATTTATCCAAGGACTAATAAAAAAAATTATTTTGATGACACAGATGTGGGGCTATATCGACCTCCAGGAACCTCTCCCATTCAGAGGTGAGGCGAAGCGGCTCCAGTGGAAATTTGGGATGTCGAGGACTATGAGGTAGTGGAACATAACTTAGAGGGGTTAACTGTGGATGTACCAGACATCGCTATTGAGGAGATCCTGAGATGTTATCAACACCATACTGTGGGCATGTCCGAGTTTCTCAGTCGACTGCTCCATAGGGTAGTGTTAGAAAAATAGGACCGTGGAGCAATAAAATAAAACAAATGTGGAAACAAAACACATAAGATACACAATACAATAAAGACACAGAATTACGTGGTTCACCCAGTGTGGGCTATGTCCACTAGAGAAATTGCTAGGTCCTTCCTTTATTATTATTAAGCATATGAAGGGATACAACCTACAACAAACCCGTTGTAACTTCCTCTTCTTTCTCTCATAGTCTCCTATCTCAGAATACAATATTCACCATCAACCATAGCCACAATACATTTCCCTCGTAAAAGAGGGTTGCCTTCTAGGGAAAAAAACCCTAACATAATCTCTACCGTTCGATCTGCGACCTTATAATGAATGGTCCATATTTACAATGAAATTACAATATACATTTACAAAAAAAAATTTCCTTCAGGGGCTTTGCCCCCAAACCCCCACTGGGGGCCTGCTTTCCCCTAGACCCCCCAACTAGGGGGATATCCCCCCCAAACCCCGCAGAGGGGGTACCCCACCTTTGCACTCCCCTGCGTGGAAGAGTGTACATACTTCTGGGGTGTAAATACTTCATGGGGTATAAACACAGTTGAAAGCAAGGACCTCTAAATCAGGAAGATAATCAGGCTCCACAACCAACAATCTCCCACTTGGAGACTAATATCAACAACTCCACCGCTGCAATATATGCTGGACTCTGAACCTTCTTGGAGCTGGAAAATTTGTCGTCTTCATATTCATTCTTGAATACCAACTTAAACTGAGCAGGAACTTAGTTTCTCTTTGGTTAATCCCTTTGTTAACATGTCTGCAGGATTCTGTCTATTGTGTATCTTTTCCAACTTCAAATGTCCATCTTCCAAGGAGGATCATATGAAGTGGTACCTCAACTGTATATGCTTAGTCTTTGAATGGAAGGCTGAGTTCTTTGCAAGGTGAATGGCACTCTGACTGTCACAGTACAACCTGTTGTTCTCCTGCGTCTTTCCCAATTCTTCCATAAGCCTTTGTAACCAAATCATCTCTTTACTAGCCTATGTAGCAACAACATACTCTGCCTCTGTTGTTGAAAGTGAAACAACCTTTTGTAGTTTCAAAATCCAACTTACTATTGTTCCACCTATAGTAAAAACATACCCTGTGGTGCTCTTCCTGCTATCTTTATCACTTGCCATATCTGAGTCAACACATCCCTGTAGAAAAGTGTATGAACCTCCAAAACATAATGCATGAGTAGTAGTACCTCTCAAATACCTGAGAATCCACTTTACTGCCTCCCAATTGTTTTTACCTGGATTGTTCATATACCTGCTCACAACTCCCACTGCATGTGCAATATCTGGTCTTGTACAAACCATTGCATACATCAAGCTACCAATTGTTGATGAATAAGGGACCCTGGACATGTATGCTATCTCCTCCTGTGTCTTGGGACACATTTCCTTAGTTAATTTGAAATGGCTGGCCAAAGGTGTACTAACTAGTTTTTCATTCTATATTCTAAACCTCTCCAACACCTTCTGTGTGTACTCACCCTGAGACAATGTCAATTTGCAATTTTTTTTGTCTCTTGTTATTCTCATGCCAAGGATTTTCTTTGTAGAACCCAAATCCTTCATCGCAAATTAATTGGCTAATTTCTTCTTGAGCACATTTATATCCTGCATATTAGACCCTGCAACAAGCATGTCATCTACATACAATAGAAAGATAATAAAACTTCCATTTTCTAGCTTTTTAAAATAAACACAGTGATCAGAATGACATCTACTATAACCCTGTTCTATCATAAATCTATCAAAATTCAAATACCACTACCTTGGAGCTTGCTTTAGGCCATACAATCTCTTCTTCAACCTACATACCAAATTCTCCTTCCCTTTGACCTCATACCCGTGTGGCTGCTGCATATAAATCTCTTCCTCCAAATCCCCATGGAGAAAAGTTGTTTTTACATCTAACTGTTCAAGATGAAAATATTCTACTGCCACAAGACTTAAAATAGTCATAATTGAAGTCATTTTAACAACAGGAGAAAATATTTCATCAAAATATATACCTTTCTTTTGTGCAAACCCCTTTACAACAAGTCTAGCCTTGTATCGCTTTTCTCGTCCATCTTCTTCCTTCAACTTGTAAACCCATTTATTCTGCAATGCTCTTTTTCCCATAGGCAACTGAATCAAGTCCCAAGTCTAGTTATTTGCAAATCCGTTTCCTCTTTCATGCCTTGCTCCCACTTCTTTTTGGTGTCTACCTGCATTGCCTCTTCATAACATTCTGGTTCACCAGAATCAGTCAACAATAAATAATACAATGAAGAAGAGTATCGTTCAGGGGGTATACTTAACCTCGTAGATATTATAACAACACTTGCAGGTGTTTGAGGTACCTACTGCTCCTGTTGTTGTACATTTTGATTTTCTGGTTCCTTTGTAATTTCTTTTTCAGTGATCTCATCAAGCACTGTGTATTCTTGTTTTTCTTTTTCTTGTTTCTTTCCCTGCAACTGATCTTTGTACATGACCTTCTCATTGAATATGACATCTCTACTCCTAATGATTTTGTTATTTTCATAAT
>ML789869.1:168178-212283 GCA_009831015.1 Picea engelmannii | reverse complement strand
GCTGTCCATCTCTTTGTTTCTTTGGATATCTGCAATCTTTCTTCAGATGTCCTTTCTTCCCACAATTCCAACACTCTATCTTTCCAAGTCTGGATTTGGATCTTCCCTTCCTATAATTTTCGTGGTTCCCTGAGCCCTTTCCTCTATCCTTTTGTCTTCCCCTCTTCTCCATGTTCAACGCATTACTTGATGTCTCACCTATTCTTTTCCGTCGCATTTCCTCACTAAGGATAACACCAACAACATCATCAAATTTTAAAGTATTTGAACCAGAGACAGAGTTACTTACAGCCATAACCAAGTTCTTCCAACTTTCTAGCAATGAGAACAAGATTAGAAGAGCCCTGACCTCATCATCAAAGTCCACTTTTCCAGAACTTAGTTGATTAGTAACCGTATTAAATTCATTTAAATGATATGCAACAGACCCACCTTCTGACATCTTCATATTAAATAATCTCTTCATTAGAAATACCTTATTGGACGCCGAGGGTTTTTCATACAATTTGGACAATGCATCCATCAAAACCTTCGTTGTCTTTTCTTTGGAAATATTGAAAGCCACCGACGCTGCTAGGCTCAACTGTATCGTTCCTAGAGCCTTTCTATCAAGAATCTCCCATTCTTCGTCCTTCATGGCCATTGGATTCTTTGCTACTCCACCTAATGGTAGGAATAGATCCTTCTGATATAAATAATCTTCCATCTGCATCTTCCATAACTGGTAGTTTTGGCCGTTAAATTTCTCGACCCTAAACTTTCCATCTTCCGACATTGCTCCCACTCGAACCAAGAACCCTCTTTTCCTATGAGTTACCTTTCGCTTTGATACAAGTTGTTAGAAAAACGGGACCATGGAGAAATAAAATAAAACAAATATAGAAACAAAACACAAAAGATACACAATACAATAGAGACACAAATTTACGTGGTTCACCCAGTGTGGGCTACATCCACCAGAGAAATTTACAGGTCCTTCCTTTATTATTATCCAGCATATGAAGGGATACAAACTACAACAAACCCATTGTAACTTCCTCTTATTTCTCTCAAAGTATCCTATCTCATAATACAATATTCACCATCAACCATAGTCGCATTACATTTCCTTCATAAAAGAGGGTTTCCTTCTAGGGCAAAAAACCCTAACATAATCTCTACTGTTAGATATACAACCTTATAATGAATGGTCCAGATTTACAATGAAATTACAATATACATTACAAGGAAATTTTTCCTTCAGGGGCTTCACCCTCGAATCCCCATCAAGGAACACTGCCCCCGAACCCCCGCTGGGGGCCCGCTTTCCCCCAGACCCCCAAGCCGGGGGGATAGCCCCCCCAGACCTCTGCACTCCCCCGCATGGAAGAGTGTACATACTTCTGGGGTGTAAATACTTCATGGGGTATAAACACGGCTGAAAGAAAGGACCTCTGAATCATGAAGATAATCAGTCTCCACAACCAATAGGTAGCCCGAGTAGTTGTGTGTTATCGTGAGCGTCATCCGTGATGTTATTTTGTAGAAGCTATGGGCTTCATATTTTGATATTTTGATCTTTGGAAATAAAAATTTTGTAAAAACTTTTGATCGTTATATACATATATACGGCTTCTACCGGCTTATTTTGTGTTGTATAATACATGTGATGTGTGATTGGTTTATAAATGTCCCAAATGTTTGTCTAACACATAGTTAGCTAAGGCATCAGTCAATGTATTTAGACATCTAGGAATGTGCTGATATTCGATATAATCAAAATAACGTTCTAAGAGGCGAATTCGTAAATATACCCGTAATAAAGTAGGACTTCAGATAGCATAGACATTACTTAACTGTAGTACTACTAACTGCAAATCGAGTCGTATAACCAGGTGGCAGATATCAAGTGAAATAACATCAATCAAAATTTTGATAATGACACTATATTCTGCGATATTATTGGTCACACGACCGAGGCACACACCTCGTAGACTGATAAGTTCATTTGTAGGTGCGTAGATTGCCCATGTAGCAGAAGCAAGGTTTTGAGTACTACGACTAGCGCCATCGGTGAAGCCAATGTGGGGTAGTGAAAATTTTGACATATGGAAACCAAGAACAACGTAAGATAAGTGGTCGAGGGCAGAGACCAAATAACAAAAAAGGATACTAAAGTAACACACAAAAAGTATGATACAATAAAATACAAGCACTCATGCACAATTGATCTTAATCATAGTACTTCTTTAAGTACAACCCATTTTTAGGTTCACTCAAAGGGATATCGTCGTAGTCCACCAACTCGTAAGCTCCTTTCTCCAAAACTCGTCTGACAATATAAGGACCTTGCCACATAGCTTCAAATTTTCCGGCTCCTAGCATATCCTGATCTTATTCATAAAGGAGAACCAGATCACCTTTGGAGAAAATGTGTGGCTTGACATGTTTGTCATATTGGGATTTGACGCGTTTCTTCTGGGCTTGTATAACTAGGGTGGCATTGTGACGGGTTTCATCTAATTGCATGAGATACAACAGACGCTCTTCTTCGGCATAAGTGTTTGGGAGAAGTTTGATGGCTAGTTTTAGGGAAGGTATCTCACATTCAATCGAGAAGATGGCTTCTAGACCATAGACTAACTGGAATGGTGTAAACCCAGTAGCAGACTTAACGGATGTCCAGTAATCCCACAATGATGAAAACAACATCGTGTGCCAACTCATTTTGTGAATCCTTATCATTCATCGAAGCATGGTAATGAGGACTTTGTTTATTGCTTCAACTTGTCCATTGTCTTGTGGGTAATAGGGTGTTGAGCTTTCATGGCGAAGACCCAACTTTTCAGTGAGTTCAGACATCATGAAGTTTCTAAAGTGGCTACCATGATCAGTAACGATAGCTTGAGGAACACCAAACTGAGCAATGATGTGATTGAATATGAATAATGCTAAAGTCTTTCCGATATTATCGAATGTTGGCATCACCTCAGACCATTTCATAAAATAATCTATGACTACAATAATGTATCCATGCCCCCCGACCGAGTGAGGGTGACATGTCATGAAATCGATACCCCATTTTGGAAAAGGACCAATGGAGACCACAGGGTGTGATCGTATTTTATTGTTGTAGGTTTGGCAAGTGTGGCATTTTTGGATAGCGATTATACAATCATTGAATAAAGAAGGCCAAAAATACCCCGCTCATAAGATCTTTTGGGCAGTAGCATACCCAAACATATGACCACCACATGCTCCAGAATGGCAGTCATTTAGGGCTTTCTCGGCTTCGTCAAATGTGAGGCATTGTCGAAAAACAGAGTCAATCCCACGACGATAAAGAGTGTCACTGAGGATAATATATTGATGGGCTTGGTAGCATATTTAATGATGGTTAGTGTTAGAAAAATTGGGTTGGAAAGTCTGGGTCTGGAGATATATGATGATATCTCCATACCAAAGTTCATTGGAACTGATCAAGAAAAGGGATTCATCGGGTAATGAATCCTTTGCTACATTTTCCATCTCAGAGCAGGGAAGGTCGCATATCAACTCGGAAAACACCAAGGATTTCTTGGACTTAGCACATTCGAATTCTAAGTCAAACTCCTGGAATATTACGATCCATTTGGAGTATTTTCCCCCTAGAAATTGGCGTGTAAGAATGTGTTGCATAGGGTTGCAGTTGGAAATCACCGTAGTCTTGCGTAAAAGGATATAGTGCCGTAAATGTTGAACAACTTGGACGACTTCCAAGGCCAGTTTTTCAACATGTAAATACTTGGTTTTGGTAGTTGTGAGACTCCGACTCAAGTAATAAATGACATGTTCATCATGAGAATCATCCTCCTGGACTAGAACCATAGCGATGGTATAGTCTGAGGCTGTGAGGTAAAGGAAATAATCCCGACTGTAATCAGGTGGGAAGAGTAGTGGGGTATGAGTTAAAGATAGTTTCAAAGCTTCGAAATATTTGTCGGCAGTGGTATCACATATGAACTCAGAACCTTTCTTGAGAAGTCGCATAAATCCAAGAGTTAACTCAACATATTTCGGGATGAAATGATGGAGAAAGTTTGCCTTCCCTTACAAACTTTGTAGCTGGTGAAGTGAGGAAGGAGGAGGAAGATTGAGAATCGCCTTGACCTTCAAAGGATCTACCCTGATCCCTTGACGTGAAACAATAAAGTGCAGAAGTCGGCTAGATTCTACACAAAAAACATATTTGTGGGGATTCAAGCGTATATGGTAAACCTGACATCGAAGGAAAATGGCACGGAGGTGTGTTGGATGATCTACACGGCGCATGGAATGAGCTGGTAAGTCATCAAGATATGGCTACATAATGTGATTTATATCATGAAAGGCATAATACATAGCACGTTGAAAAGTTGCGTCGACATTCTTTAAACCGAATGGAAGTTTTTGGTAGGCGAAAGTGCCCCTAGGACAAATAAAAGAAGTCTTGTGTTGTTCTATGGGTACGATATTGATTTGATTATATCCGGAGAAACCATCCATCAGAGAGAAGATTTCACTTCCGACACAATCGTCGATGATTTAGTCAACGAAGGGGGTAGGAAAGTTGTCTTTAGGACAAGCTTTATTAATGTCTCTATAATCAACGCATGTGCGGATCGTGCCTTGTTTCTTGTTAATCGAAACAAGATTGGAAACCCAGTCAGTTAGAGCCACAGGGTAAATAAAGACAGCTTTGAGAATTTTCTCAACTTCAATCTTGATAATGGCTGCTTTACGTGGGTGGACTGGACGGAGTCGTTGCTGGACGGGTTTAGTGCCTGGGTATGTCTTAATCTCATGTACTACAATGTTAGGGTCAATACCTGACATTTCTTCATAGCTCCATCCGAAGACATCACAAAATTCTTGGAAAAGAGACTTGTAGGTGACAACTTCATCATGGAAACATGAAGCTCCGATATGCACATTTTCGACAACTCCAGGTTTTATGGATATGTCTAGGGGGATGGTGGGTGAGATATTACTTACGTTCCCTTCATAGAACATATCGTGTGTAGACTCGAGGATTGTAGAAATGACGACAATGGTCGACGGGATCGAGATCTGTTGGTAACTCTCAATGGTGTGTTGTTTTGGGAAGAGGATGGAACGATGATGTCCATAGTTCCAAGGGGTATATTCCATGGACATAACAAAAATAATCATCTCATCAGTAGGAAAAATGACACGGAATGGATCCAGAGATAAATCACCAAGAGAGGGGGTAGAAGGGGTTGTCGATTGAATGGCTTGATAAGCATATTTGACTGGACTCAAAGGCATTTGGTCGCCATATGAAGATGATCGCCGAAGTTGGGTACTATCCATGGGTCATAAGACACAAGGGTTTCATGAACAGAGGTGGAGATCATGTTGATCGAGGCAAAAAATAGATGTGGAACATCGGGTGGTGGAATGGGGAAAGTACCCATCAAAGAGGAATATTTAAGAAGACCCACACCAACGTTCTCATATCTAGGAGGGGTTTTTTCAATGAAAGGTATGTTTCTGGTACGTGCATCAGAGTGAAAGAAGGCCAATTGGTCCACCGTAACTAATTTTCCTTGATGTGGGAAACATACGACACAGAAAAGAGTGGACACAATTACACACATGGAATCGATCCAGCTATGGCCAAGTAGAATCGAGAGGAGTGTCAAACACCTCCACTTCAATGTTGACCATTTTGCCTTCTAACGTAATAGGCAATGAAGGGAGGACACCATAAGGCTTAAAAATAGAGCCATTGAAGGCTTTAGGCGTGTTGTGGGATTTAGTTAAAGGAGGAGATCCAATGGATTTCCAGAAGGCAATAGACATGACACACACTGAGGCACCCTCATCAATAATTGTTCTACAAATGTTCTTGTCAGAGACAATAACTTGTATTTGGAATTCAAGTTGAGGGGGTAACCTTGGAATGTGATCATCCAAGTAAAAAATTATTAAATTTGTATCGGTAGGTTCGATTCCACCAATAGATTTCAAGAGTGCCTTCTATTGTATAGGACAAATATGAAGGACTTCGAGGGTTGACATCACAGACAGTTCTTGGGCGATATCTTCGACGATACTGTAGTTCTGGGCAACATGTGCATGAGGATTGAAAGCAGATTTTTGGACAACACCCTTTGGGGGAGGGCGAAGAACTGTATCTAGGCTCGATCGTTTGAGATGAAGAGGACTGTTGGTAGGTGGAGTCATGGGATATGGTTGTACCAACGAAGGAGGTATTTCATCAACCTTCTCTTTGGAGGAAGAATAATCTTTGGCTCGAGTGGTAAGTGTGATGTCATTATTCTTTGAATCACCTGTACACATTAAGACATAGGATGTATTGGAGGGGGAAGGTTGGTCATGAATGAACAATTGATTTTGTTGTTGAGAAGGGAAGGGTTGTGACAACACGGCCATAGTAGGTGGTTTCTGGGTCCCTTGAAGGAACTTAGTAACCTTGGCTCGTTTTGGACAATCCTTAGTGTAGTGATCATAACCACAGATAAGACAAAGGTATAGAGGTTTTCTCTTATCCTTATCCTCAACAAGTCGTGTTTTTGTCTTCTTAGATTGCGGATTATTTTTATCCTCCTTGTTCTTACCCTTTCCTTTTTTGGATTTATTTTTTCCAGTGGGGGTTGATTGAACAAAGTTCACCTTAGAAGTCTTACTAGTGGGAGGGGTTGGAGACAGAGCATTTTGAACATTAGAAGCAATAGATTTGGGGTTGTTTCTAGAGGTTTGGATGGAATGGGGTTGGGCATGGAAGGTGCTAATCACACCATCAGCTGCATGAGAAGCAACAGGAGTAGTTGAAGTAGCAGAAGTAGAAGGACGAGGTGCATCAGGGAGTAAGTCGTAAAGAGTACCTATTTATGAGTAAACGAGGCTGAGGTATTGAGCACAACTGATTTCCTATTCTTATATGACAACTCCACCCATGGCGATGTCACAAACGATGTCGTTCACGAATGATTTCATGAACCACTCTGCCAACAACTGATCGGGAAGTTCATGTTTGATGAGATGTCGTCTCCATTGCCACTCATGAATGTGATAAGAGATATGAGTGGCTTTGGTTTGTTTGAAAGAACTCAAAATTTTGGTTCTCGTTTCGTAACGGATCGGTAACTGGTAGTGGGTGAGGAAAGCCATAGCGAGGGTGTTGAAGTTGGTGAAGAAGCCTCATGGTAATTCTATATACCACTTCACGATGGATCCTGTGAGGGTTCACTGAAAAAGGCGTAAATGAATAGAGTCATCCATCAAGGAGTTGGATGAACACCAAAGGTGAAAAGTCATTACATGATTGTTCGGGTCCTCTCCTGGTTTACCATCGAATTTAGGGATGTTAGATGGTAGTTTGGCCAGTATGGCGGGCCATTGAGGAGAGTGACGGATTAGATCATTTAAAATTAAATCAGGGAGGTCTAGGGTGGCTAAGAAGGGTAACTGTCTATTTACATGTGGGTATTGGTGACTTTGGGGAGGGAGTCTCGTCGGTAGACCAGTGGGACCATAAGCAGTTTTCATATAATGCGAAGATCTAGGCAGATTCGGTTGTGGGTGTGGAGGCAAGTAATTTATAGGGTTGTATTGGTTGGGGTTGTTCCCTTGAATAGGGGAATGGGGTTGAGTGCTCGAGCCCCAAATAGGATTGGACGTACCTGGATATGGTTGGCCTGTACTAGGGGGTATAAAGTAGCTATCTTGAGGCTGTTGCCCCCCAGTCGAGTGAGGATTATTTTGAATAAGATAGTTCCAATACTAGGCCAAGGATGGAGGTATGTTTTTTCCATAGGGTGGGGTAGGTGGGGGTTTCTCTCCAATCGGGGGTTGCGTCCCAATTGGGATTTGTCCTATAAAAGGGGATTGGGTTTGGCCTCGGTGAAATTTTCCACCGGCAGGAATCTGGTAATTAGGTGTGAAAGATGAGATGGTGCCACTAGGTTTGGTGCCTCTGATAGAGGATGGAAGAGGTCCTCTGAAAGGGGGTCAAAGAAGTGTCAGAATGAAACCAGGAACAAGATGGTGCCCAGAAGGAGTGGAAATGTCAGGAGTCCCAGATGGAATTTGTGTAGGATAGGGAATAGAATAATTCAATGTATGGTATCTCGGCTGAAGTTTTGGGGTGAATCTAGGCGAAATCAACGTGCCAATGGGATCTTGGCTAGCCACCATAATCCCAGTGTGAGGACGCGTAGTATCTAGGACCATTGTGTAATGGACCATTTGTAGGGGGATAGTCAAGATGTGGTCAGCTGGTAGAGCGTCTGAACCAGGAAAATAATAGGTAGTAGTAAAAGGTATTGCATCTGGATCATATGTTTTGGGCAGCTCAGGTGTGATAGTGATATCAATGCCCTCTCCTGAGCCAAAGAGATCCTGTCTAAAAATTCCAGTAGTCCAAAAAGGATCTTGACCCTCAGGTTCTGTGAAAGGTCTAGTTGGTAATCCAAAAGACTCAACAACCATTTCTCTGGAAGAATTCAATCGAACAATATGTCTCTCAGAGTTGGGAGGAAGTTGGAAGTCCTCTCGAGAATTGGTAATTCAGAACCGTTCTAAAGAGATAGTTCTTTCCACTTGTGGAGTGGAAATGTCTTGGATTTCACTCTGTTAAGGAGAGCCCTCCAGTGAGTTGGTAGGAAAGGGTTGAGAAACTTACAGATCTTTCTAGGGGCAGGCCTTTCATTCTACATGAATGATGTGGAGGGTCAATTGTGATCGAGCTAAAATCTTACGAAAGAAATTCTATGGCCAAATTGGGTAAACAAACAACACACGCTAATAAAATCTAGGAAGAAAAACCAAGCAAACAAGACCTTCTAATTCTGAAGTCACTAGTTGGTGATGAAATCCAATGTCACGACGACGAGACAAGAAGGGGTTGGGCGAGGGTGGAAAAGTTACGATGATGACCTGCTTAACGAACTTACACCCTGGTGAAACCTCCCACACATAATCGTGGGTATACCTTCCAAGGATCCTGAGTGAGTTTGGCCAACATCGATTCCAGGTACTTTGGAGACTTACCCCTTCATAGTCACCTTGTGTAAGACCCTAAGAATATAGGCTACTAAGGTTACCACAAACAACAATGATGCCTCGGGAAACAATCGACTGTTTGATCCACACGTAAGGGCAAGGTATCTAGCCCGAAATCAACTTGAGAGGCTTCCACTCATCATTGTGGGTATACCTTCAAGTGACCCCTGTAATACATGCAATCTCTACACTGAGATCAACAAAGCAGGGTGAGTAACTCTGTCAATCTCAATGCGACCTCAGGTTTGGCCCTTGTGTGAGAAGGGATTCCCAGGAAAAAATGTTGCAAATAGAATTTGACACTCCTTATCACAAGATACTATTGTGTGTTTTTTTCTTTGGAGAGTGTGTCTCACTACCTATTCCAAAGCTCTAGCCTAACTAATGTTGGTTTAAAAGAGCCCTAGAAAAGGTTACTAGTTGAATTTTAAAGTTGCACAATATTATTAAAGGCTGTTGTTACAAAAAAAGGAGATGGAAATGAAACCAATGTTGTGTAAGACTTTGACCCAACAATGCATAAATAGGGATGAATGATACAAATTTTTGTTCGATGAATTCTATCTACAGGAGGGAAAGAGGAGTTTTTTGGAACAATGTGAACTACGATGTACGATCTTTCTTGAAATGTAATATCAAACAATCATGAACAATGAAAATTCCCTATTCGTTCTCTTTCAATATTAGAATGCCAATATTTTTCGAATAAATGGTTTCTTAAAAAAAAAGAAAAAAAAGTCTTTAATTTTTATTAGAAATCAAGCAACAGGGATGGAACTAAGAAAAAGTAAGAAACCAATGAAAATGAAATACTCAACAAACACCCAAATCGATCTTTCAATGAAGATAAAAATAACAAACTGACAAGACCAGTCTCTTCAAATGCACATGGGTAACAATTTTCCAAGAAATAAGCAATCAAAAAGGACAATTAATCTCAACGTTTAATCCAATCAAAGGCTCCTGACCAAACAAGCACTCAGATTTCGGAATCGGAGATTATACCCTTGTTAAGAAAATGTCAAAAGGTAAAAATTGAGAAAAAATGATCAAGAAGAGTTTTCAATTTTCGAAAACTAATCATTCGCGAGATTTGAAGTCAAGAAACAGTCAATCACTGGCCAGAGAACTTCTTCCCAGACACACAAACAAATCTGGGCATTTGAAGACACAAAAAGACCTAATCCAAAGTTTTTACAAGTGAGTTCGTAGTCTGACAGTGGGGTACAGTGCGAGAATTAAGGATTCTTGCAGCCTAGACACAGTCAAGGTGCAAGAAGCTCACACTGAACTGAACACTAGGGTGTGAACTTCAATGATTCTCGCAGGCCACATAAAGGTACAGTGCGAGAAGGTTTGTAATCAAGAAAATTTTGGAAAAAGGACAAAACTTTTGGATCCAGGGAGTCTGTAATGATCTCCTAAAGACTCAGAGATTGTTTGGGAATGAAAAAGGGTAGGTCAAGAGAAAATGGCCAAGAAAAAACCACCAAAATGGGTTGTATCCCGAGTGGAGTCACCAATTTTGTTATTGGATAAATTGGTAGGTGCGGACACTAACAGATCTCCCTAGATCCACCTGGATCTAGAACAAAACAGGACAGGACATGAATCTTTCTCTAAGTTGCGGTCATTGAATCTACTACCGAGAAGGAATGAGTGATATACATTTATATCGCTTCCTTAGGTCTTTGTTTTTCCTACTTCACTCTGGTGCTCTTGTGAAATCAGGTCCAAGACAACACAAACCAACAAAAGTGAAGATAGCAAAGTATATTCAATGTCAACCTATGCATATGATCAAGGAGTTATGCAATAAAATAAGAGTGATTTTATGGGAAAGGGACATGCCGCTGTATTATATTAAATGAAAGTAGAAGATACAACTAGATCGCCTTAATGTCGCAAGCTTCCTTTCAGTGACCCTTGGTTCCAATACACACACTCGCTCTACACTTGCATGAAGAAGATCCAGTACAACTTGATAGACAAATAGAGTCTTCAAGATTCTATCCAAACAGAGTTATTCACACAATTCTTTCACAAATTCTTCATTCAATCTTGCTTAACCTTTTCCATGAGAAACCTTTCAATATATAGGAGAGGGAGAGATGATTAAATGGATGAGTATGATCCCACTAAATCTGATAAGTCAGTAGGATGCCAACCATGCGAATGCCAACTCATTTTCTAGAATATATTCTTCTATAACCTTCGTAACTTCCTCTTCCTTTCAAGCTTCAAAACAGGTTTGCACCCTACCTATAGAGCAGACTGTGAACACCTCACAGTCTAGGTATAGGGTTTCCCATGAGAATCAATATTCTCACACCCTACACCATATGCAGCCTGCAAACTCACTATAAAAATATGTTTTGTAGAGGAAGACAACAATCACTTTTCTTAGGCAAAAAGTCCTTGTGGGAGCCTGAACACATCACTGTAGAGACATCACTAGAGTTACCAAAATAATGTGTAACACATCCCCATCTAATGATAACGCGAACATATTCATTAATACATCCTTGTGATGTATCTCCCACTGGTGCATGAGTTCGTGAAACTCATGGAGATGTCAAACAAGGTTGTCCTCTTTGTGCTCTCTAATTATGGAAAAATAATCACCCCATTCATCCACAATAGGGAAAACATTGGGAAAACCAGGAACAATAGAAAAATTAAAAGGAGAAAACCTTGGATCCAGGATTTTGTCCATTTCTAACTAGTGGAGTCGTCGATCGATTATTTAACCATGGAGTCACTAGGTGAATGATATGTAGAATAAGTGTGTCTGGTCTTTGTTCACTATCAAAAACCATATATAATCGTTGTGTTCTCCTAGGGGCTATAGCTTTAGCCAGAGGCAGCCACACCAAAACAGTGGATTCACCTCAGTGGAGTCACCAAGTGCAAGTGAAATCTTTAGAGGTTCTTATATCTGATGCACCTTCAGAATTAGAAGTCCATTGTCATTCTACCCAGGGAAATTCTTCAATTCATCCCCGACAACGATGCCAGAAATGTTAGCACCAGAAGTCACCCTTGGATTGCAATAGAAGTAAGTGTTAGAAAAACAGGACCACAGAGCAATAAAATAAAACAAATGTGGAAACAAAACACAGAAGATACATAATACAAGAGAGACATAGATTTACTTGGTTCACCCAATGTGGGCTACATCCACCAAAGAAATTGCCAGGTCCTTCCTTTATTATTATCCATCAAATGAAGGGATACAACCTATAGCAAAACCCGTTGTAACTTCCTCTTCTTTCTCTTACAATATCCTCTCTCAGAATACAATATTCGCCATCAAAACATAGCCACAATACATTTCTCTCATAAAAGAGGGTTTCCTTTAAGGGAAAAAACCCTAACATAATTTCTACCGTTAGATCTGCGACCTTATAATGAATGGTCTAGATTTACAATGAAATTACAATATACATTTACAAGGAAATTTTTCCTTCGGGGGCTTTACCCCCGAACCCCCGCTGGGGGCCCGCTTTCCCCCAGACCCCCTAGCAGAGGGGATATCCCCCCTGGACCCCGCAGAGGGGGTACCGCCCCTTTGTACTCCCCCACGTTGAAGAGTGTACATACTTCTGGGGTGTAAATACTTCATGGGGTATAAACACGACTGAAAGAAAGGAACTCTAAATCAGGAATATAATCAGGCTCCACAACCAATATTAAGCTTGATACCCATCAGTTTGTGTGTCACAAAAAATCAATATAAAGGCGATCTAATGGATGCATTCTCAGGATGGTATTGTTCTAACTCAGAAAAATGGACCGAAAAGCACAAGTAGATTAGGTCTTGGTCCAAATTCAGTCAGTATGTTTGATATAGTGGTGAGTAGGGGGAAGAACTGAAGGAGAGTGAAGAGGTATGGAACGAATGTCAGGTCTTCCAGAAGCCTAAGGAAGAAAAAATCAGAAAACAAAAGATCTTATTGGGTTCAAATTTCAATGAAACTGAAATAAATCATGACGGTACTACGATCAACATCCATCATAACACAATCACAACAATTCATGAAAATCGGTCATACATGAACTCTCTCAGTATCAGAGGAAAATAAGACAGATAAATAAAGTTGACTTCGATTAATCCATAAATCTCAGATCACAATACATAACCAGAGAACCAGAGACTTCACTAAAACTTCACAATACAAGAGCTTAACTCTACCATCGACCCTCACAAAATATTAAAAATGAGTATTTATACTCAAATCAACTTGCTCCCTTTAGAGGTTCTCTATGGTCATGGAATTCAAGTCTTGGCATCTACATCTTATTCTTTCAATATGCACTTGCATTCTTTTGTCAGACACAATATTAGAATGGTATGGGCTTCACAAGAAAATCCATGACAAAGAACTTTTGGCTAATAGTCTTCCCTCCACAACCATATTTTCCATGATTTCCATTTATGTGGTGAGATGAGGTTTCAACCACCTTCCCCATTTTCATTAACTACTTTCATTGGGATCAGGATGAGGCATGGCACCCATGACTGTTCTAAGCGAGCGCATAATTCCTTTGAGGCAATTCTGGCATCTCGAGGCCATGCCAATCCTTCTCTGTGACCAACTCGGGCGCTTCAATATTTCACACGGCTCCATTCCCTTGCCCCACATGACCAAAGGATGTGACATCATTCTTATCAACATGAAATCTATGGATTTCACATTTGGGGAGTTTCTACTCCCCTTGATCTCCAATACTTTGATGCTCAAAATCGCGAAACGACCCATCAGGATCCATGACTGGGTTTACTGTAAAAATGACGACTATAGTCATTTCTTCGAACACTTTGGTTGCCTGCTTCTTGGATGGGTTCTTATTTTTCTTTTGGCCCCACTTTCTATATGAACCTAGGATGTGATCGTGGGCCTTACTTTCAGGCGCGTTGCGATTTCACATTTCGTGAGTTCACTTCGTGCTCCATGCTGAAATATCCAAGTCACATAATCACGATCCTCAGATCGATTGAAATGCATCCCTATGAAAAGGAAGACCCAAATCATATCAGCATTTTGGGACTTAAGGCCATTGACACTTCTCACCTTAGCTTTCCCAAAAATATTTCCTCCACGGTTCAGATCCTATGCCACATGCCCTTCTAAAATCGATGGCCAAGATCATTTCGGGACTTTGCGTGTTGTGAGTCTTCAAGACTCACCCTCCTACTTCCCTGACTCACAAAATAACATAAAGCTGATCTAACGGTCCAGATCTCTCCTTTGATCAACGACTGCAATATTTTCGCAATTTCGCATTTTGCGAGTTTTGACGACTATGCTCCTTGATCGCTCCATATCGCGAAACCAAGAAATGCTAATATTGCGCCACGATTAAAAATTTTCTCATCTCTTGATCTCAGGACTTTTCCCTTGCACTAAACATCAAGCAACTTTCGGATCCTGAATACCTATGAACCACCAATCTGATTTTTCTGATGGATCCAACGACCGAGATTGAGCACGTGCTTGATGGATTTTCACTGACCAGGTGTGTGCGTGCCTTTTCATAATCGTGCCTTGACTTTGGATGAAAAAAATTTGTGGGTTTTTTAAGCCCACTTCTTTCACATTTGGTCACCCAATGAACAACTTCAAAGGAAAACAATCCCCTTGCAAAAATATGTGATAATAGAGGGCATACCAGTGAATTGGTATACATACCAGGAATTGTGCAAAGGAAATACAAAATGGATGACATTGCGACATAATTTCACTGTCACTTTCTCATTCGAGCATGAGAACCCCAACATAGATGCAACCCTTAAACGGATCAGAGGACTAATATTCCTTAAAGAACCATAAATATAATTTATCACAGAAGAGCAACAATGGAATAAACAAACAGTCAAGGAACTGTTGTCATGTTACCATGTATAGGAGGAAGCACCAGACGAAGATGATCTGTGTGATATTCAGATCGAAGAAGTAGAAGGTGAAAGAGATGTGGAGGGACCAACCATCGAATCAGAAGTCATTTCCATGTCAATCAAGGTAAAGAAAGTTAACATCGGGACAACTGAGCAGCCCAAAATGGCCAACATTGGAGATTACTGGGATGAGTAAACAATAGAAAGTATCACAGAGTTGTTACGCGAATACAATGACCTCTTTACCACAACATTCATAGAGATGAAGGGTATAGCCGAAGAAATGGGAGAAATGAAGATACCACTCAAACTTGAAGCGAGACCTATTAGACAATGACCCTACATACTAAACCCTATATATAAACAAAAATTTAAAGATGAGATTGACAGGATGCTTGAAGCCGACATCATAGAACCAGTTGAGGAGTCAGAATGGATAATCCCGATGGTATAACATGACAAGAAATAAGGAAGAGGGATCAAGATATGCATCAACTTGAGGAAGTTGAATGATGCATGCCTACATTATTTGTTCCCTACACCGTTCACAGATGAGGTGTTATAAAACATGGGAGGACATGAAGCTTACTCATTCACTGATGGATTCTCAGGATACCACCAAATTAGGATAACATAGGAGGAAAGACACAAGACCACATTTATGACATAATGTGGATCTTGTCAGTACATAGTCATGCCGTTTGGACTGAAGGATGCACCAACAATATTCTCAAAAGTAGTCATTGTTGCGTTTAAGGAATTCATCCACCAATTTCATGAAGTATACCTGGATGATTGGACAGTCTACAACATGTTGAAAAACCATGTGGAATTTTTACGAATGATGTTAGAAAGATGTAGACAGTGCCAGATATCACTGAATATCAAGAAATGCATATTTGGAACACCATTTGGGATACTATTGGGCCACATAGTATGCAAACAAGGTCTATTAGTAGATCTGTCAAAGATCACGGTCATTACTAACTTGCCAGCACCAAAAACAGTCCATAAGCTAAGAGCAATGTTAGGACACACACAATATTACAGGAAATTCATCAAAGGATATGCACAGATCATAACACCAATGGAAAATCTATTACGAAAAGATATGAAGTTTCAGTGGAATGACAAGTGTCAACACGGTTTGGATACCTTGAAGGAAAAGATGGTTACCACACCGATATTAGTATTTCCAGACTAGGAAAAGACATTCCATGTGCATGCCGATACCTCAACGATAGCACTTGGAGATATATTGGTGCAACCAGGAACAAGAGACTTGGATCACCCAATAACGTTCGCAAGAAGAAAGTTATCAGACTCAGAACATAACTATAACACGATAGAAATAGAAGGCCTAGTCATGGTCTATGCACTACAAAAATTCAGACATTACCTATTGGGAAATCACTTTAAAATGTTCACAGATCACTTAGCCCTGAAATACCTCGTCAACAAGCCAGTGTTTGGGGGGATAATCTATCGATGGTTACTACTATTTCAAGGATTCAACTTTGAAGTAATAGTTAAACCAGGGAAATTGAATGTAGGACCTGGCCACCTATCAAGGGTCACAAATGGAGAACCTACGAATTTAGAAGACAAATTTCTAGATGCACAGTTATTCTCAGTACATATTGCTGATGAATACTTCACATATATCATTTAGTACTTGAGTAAAGGTATTGTGCCGCAAGACTATAGCACCGTGCAGAAGGAAAAATTGGTATTCTGCACTGCTGACTATCAACTGATTGCGAGATAGTTATATAAAATGGACGTAGATAGCATCTTGTGAAGATACACGTTAGAGAAAAAAAGTCCAAGAGTCTTAGCAGAAGCCCATGAGGGAATAAAAGGAGGTAATTATGCGGGTAAATCTACCGGGCAGAAGGTATTGCACATAGGACTATGGTGGCCAATGATTCACAGAGACTCGAAGGAGTATTGGAAAATATGGGATGTTTGTCAAAGGGTAGGAAAACCCAACAGAAGGGAAGAGATACCATTACAACCACAAATAAAATTGCAGGCATTTGACAAGTGGGCAATAGAATTTTTGGGACCAATCAACCCATCGAAAAAAAGAACAGGGGCTAGGTACATTATCACTGCGACATAATATTTAACAAGATAAGCAGAAGACGCACCAGTAAAAGATTGCAGTGTAGAAACAAAAAAACACTTTTTGTTCGAACAAGTACTCACTCAATTCAGGTTCCCAAGAGTTTTGATGAGAGACCAAGGCATGCACTTCATAAAAAACACCATCTGCGTGATGACTGAAGAGTTTGAAGTCCATCATCAGAACAACACACGGTATCATCCACATACAAATGGCACAATGGAATCCTTCAACAATATCCTGGAGAATGCACTGACCAAAATTTTTAATGTCAATAAAGACGTCTGGGACCTCAAAGTACCAATAGTGTTATGGGCATACATGACCACATGCAAAAATTTGACATGGCACACACCATTTAAATTGGTTTATGGACAAGAAGCAGTAGTGCCATTAGAATTTTTAGTACCCAGCTTGTGTGTAACAACTATCACACAAATGACAGAATGAGGCACGGTACAGGAGATATTGAATCAGTTATTGACCAAGGAGGAAGACCAAATCTTGGTAGGATTCCATCAAAAAGTGCAGAAAGCAAGAGACAAATCTTGGCACAATAGACACATCAAGAAGAAAACGTTCAAGGAAGGAGATCTAGTATTGAAGTATGACAACAAATCGTTACAGTGCCCAAGAAATGTTAGAGTGCATTGGTTAGGACCATACAAAGTAATATCTATCAGAGACGGAGGAATTGTACATTTAAGAGATTTAGTAGGCATAACACTCAAGGGAATGATCAACGAGAGCCGACTGAAGATTATAGTCAACCACCCACTGCGCAGTAAAAAAAAGAAAAAAGAGGAAACAAAACTTAAAAGGGCGCAATACACCAGAGATAGAAAGGCCACATGAAGTTAGAAACATGAATTCAACAAAGGCAAGAACAATGGTTACATACAAAAGGAAATGAGCGGGAAAAAGAAAGGCGACAACAGTAGTGTGGTAGGACGACACTAGGAAAAATTAAAGAGAGGCAAGGACTGATGGGATGACACATTAATCGCACCAAGAGAACACAGGACAACAAGAGTAATTGTAAGTATGAAATCGTCGAATATGCATTGAATCCACAATCAAGGTGAATTTAACCCATAACCAAGGAAGCGTATTTGACAAGCTTCATGGGAAATCCATACAAAACACAGATGCGGGAGCCCATAGTCTATTCATGAAGACAGAGCAGACAGAGAATGACAGAGGCGAAAGAAAAAATATAGAGTTCATGGATACCACATAAACCATTCGAGTCTAGCAACCATTTGATACTCACCATGATGGCACCACCCAAGAAAGCATAAGTGATCCAGAGTGCCAGACAAACCAGAGTTCAAACTAGGTCATGAGGACAGGCTGAAGAAGGTGAACAACAACCATCGGAGGTCGTCAATATTGATGAAATCCCATCCTTAGAGAGGATACTAGTACAACCCACACTAATATTGGAAGAAATCCAACCGCCAACAATGGAGGCCACCAATGTATATATGACCACAACGACGCAGGAACTGTATAACTAGGCAGAAACCCAAAAGGAGGTGGAAATAGAGAATACAGAAGCAACTCTGAAAGCTAATGGCACGACGTTGAATCCAAGAATAGAAGTGGATCCAGATGAGTCTCAAATGACCATCTCAGAACACCCAGTAGGGGAGATTGTAGACGATGTCTTGGCTTGGCTGGAATGGAATACAGAGGGACAACCAGAAGTCACTGGAACTTCGAGCTAGCCACCATAGACGAAGGATAAGATACATATACCAAGTTCACCCCGCAAGAAACCTAGAACAAAAATTGTTCTACCATGCATACTAGCTGGGGTACATGTAGGACCAGAGCTACTGGGTCATGTCAGGAAGCTCAAATACTCATACCATGATGTACTAGATGAAGATAAGTTCCTGGAACTTGCGCAAAGAGTCTTTATATAGACCATAGGAAAAACTCATCTTGGAGAATCGATTAACCAACCATACCAGTGGGAAACGGGGCTGGAGAAAATAAGAATCTTAGGTCTGCTGAACCTACCGCATTTTGGCAGAGGTCAAAACACAAAAACATGCATCAATAAGCTATTAGTAGTCACACATGGAGGGGACATATGGCTGGACAATCCCATCCCCATAACTATTGAGATTATTTCATAAATAACAGGCTTACCAATAAGGGGTATGGATCTCGCCTTGGTTCTAGACGACAAATCCAAGGAGAAAGCACTGGCGGAAGAAATGAAGAAGAAGTATGGAACTGCCAGGGGGACGAGAGGAATCATCATCAAATAGATCAATAATGCAACCACACAATTGGGCACAAAAATATTATCTTGCAAGTTGCTAAAAAAATGCCGCAGGGAGGAAGTACCAGCTGGTGTCATTGTAGTTGCAGCCTAGTGCGTAGAAGGCACCTCAATGAGTTGGGCACCATACTTACTGAACTTATTCCTAGAGGACTGCAAGTATGTGTAGGAATTAGGAACATAGTTCCACTACTCATGGCTGATTACTTTAATAGCATTCATGGGATGGCGAGAACTAGGCTATGTAGTTTTTTGTACCAAACCATAGCCAGCGGGAGCGAGGTATCTATTGCTGAAAGCAGGGCCAAACACTAGGCATAAGAGGAAGAATGGGATCATATTTGAAGCATACCTACAAGACATACATGAATCCATCAACTGATTGTGGAGAATAACACCCGAGGCTATCGCATGATATGCATACATCGCCAATTTCCAGGCCACATGACAAGCAATGTGGATACAGGCAAGGCAGGATCTGGCTAAACAATGGCTACAAATGCGCTACTGCATTACATAGCATGATATATATATGGTCATCAACAAATGGCTCGATGAATGGAAGATTCCATCCATCACCCATGAAGTGTTGGAAAGAACAGCGGAAGGAGAGGCAGAGAAGGGGGAAACACAGCCTCCGAAAATCCAAGTGCCCAAGCGACTAAGAATGGGCCAAGGCAAGATGACACAGACAAAAAAAGGACCAAAGAAGACAGGAACCCAGAAGGGGAAGAAGGAGAATACACAGCCGACCAAGGAACAACAAAAACAAATTGAGGGAGCGTAAGAGACCACCCCAGATCCCAACACATAGGAACCAGGGGGGAATGAGAGACTAGCCACACAGGCAGGAGGCACGCGCAAGAATTCAAAGGCACAATGAACACCACCAGAATACACAATTACAAAGGATGATGGGGACATGATCTCTAGAATGGTCTAGGATTGTCTAGTTAAGGACTTTGACCATGCATCACATTAGAGGAACAAACTACAAAAAGAGTTGGCAGAAATGGGACAATTCCTTAAGAAATTCGGGGAGGTACAAATAGCAGGAAGAAACAAGAGAATAGATCCATCAACACCACAAATCGATGAATGAGTGGAGGTATAAGAATGAGATCCAGTCCACTCATTATCACACACAAACACAATGGTCTACATCACACCTAGCATGCTACGTATGGATGAAATCGTGGGGTAGACATCCTTGAAGGATTTAGACCACATCCAATTGGTCTTGACATTGATGCCATCAAGGGAAATAAAAAAGTTGTAGGTTAGCATCGACCATGAGGTACAGTATCGTGCACACATAAACTTAGTTGAATTACAACAAGCAACGAAGAAGCAGGAGGCACTAGAAAAATTTTGTGAGTAGGCCAAGTTTGAAACTCAGGAGGAAAAAGAATGCAGGAACGAATTGGAACAACGAGTAGGAGGAATTTTTGAGAAACTTCCAAACACTGCACAAGGGAACAAACTTCTAGTAGCATAAAATAATGATGAGATTGCGTAGGCCATCGAGCAATATCAGAAGGAGATGGATAATCTTCAAGAACAATTCATACCCACCACTCCACCGGTAGTAAAGGAGAAAAGGAAGCAGGAAGCAACAATGCAGATGCAAAATATAGAGCAATAGGTTAGCATAGCAACTGACTTGTTCGATAAAGTAGCGCAACTTTGGACAAGGTGGAGGAAGATCCATAGGTCCAACGGTGTGACAAGGAAGAGGAAAGGATCAATGTAGCGATCTAAGAGCTCAAGAAAAATAAGAAGACCATACCAATCCCATAATGTGTCAAAGGGACGCAGGAGATAAAGAAATTGTAGATAGAGATAATCTCTACGCAAACCCATAAATAAGAGTGTCAGGATAAAATTGAGCCATTACAGGAGAAAGTAGCAGAAGTATTGGCACAGGCAGAAGAAGCTAAGACACAGATAGCACATACCCAGGTAGAATGTGCAGGATTGCTGAGCGACAAAGTGGCAGTCCAGGTAGTAGACATAATCAATGATAAGACCATGTAGGCACTGTCACAAACCATAGATCTCATGGAAAATTTCCAGATGATCACCAAGGAGATCGAGGAAGCTTAGAAGGATTAGGTGGCTCGGGATGAGCCACATGTTAGTGTTGGGGGCATGTTGGAAGAAGGCCGAAGTGGAAAGAAGGATGATCATGGGGAAAGAATGCGTGTAGAAACTGAAGTAACAACTGGAGGAAAACAAAACACATGTGCATGCAAGAAGGTGTGCAGAAGGAAAGAGAAAACTGGAAGGAAGAACAACACACACACATGGGAGTAATACCTAATGTCGATAGGTTTAGGGTTTTGGTAATATATTGTAAATGAATGAAGAGCCTGAAATATATAAATATAGATACATAGGTATCATAGGGGGTTCCTTCTTGTGAGTTCAGTTTTGTATTGTTCCATCATAGATATGTATGAATTGATGTGAATTGTAGTGTTGTTATGTACTATTTTGTAAGTTGTTGAGCTAGAGGAGAGGAGAGAAGGAAGATCCAAGGATTAGGTCATAGGATGAGGAGTCTGGTGCGATCTAGTTCGCCTCATATAGATCTTACCCATCATAGGAGAATTGTAAACGTGCGGTGCCAGATATGTAGAACTACCATAATAAAAGAGCCAAGAGCCAAATCTTTGTGGACATAGCCCCAGGAGGGGGTGAACCGCAGTAATATCTGTGTAATGGGATGAATGCATGCATATATTTACCGTCTTTTCAGTAGTTATTTGTTATGTTTAAATACTGTTGTGATATTGAGGGAATAAGTAGTGAATAACAGTAGGTTGCAATCACGGTTATAATAAATGGTTTGGAATATAGATCCCATATCTTGCGCTCAATCCTAGGCTGTAAACACATGATTCTTACAACCACCCATTAAATATATCTAGGTGAGACTGTGTGGCGCATTCTGCGTGCTGCGTTGCCTTCTGGTCCACATGACTACACTAGCCGAAAAGACCCGACACATTGTTCTTGAAAATTGACCTCCTCTTTAGAAATTGCACTATGCCTCATTGACCAAAACCCTAGTGTTGGAGATACTCCAACAAATGGTTTTTTGATTGATAGAATGATAGCGTAGGAGCCCCAATAGCTGAAACGCGATGCTCCAAACCTAATGCAACTGAGTTTTCGTGCATCCAATTCCCTATTTGAGTTTTATCGAAAGTTACAACTCGCCTCCTCAAGCCATTCAAGGACATGTGGCCAATTTCATTTCGGGGCATAAAATCCAAAACGAGAAGCATAATGGAGTTTCAAAAGCTCCCACAAGTCTGTTTGGCCAAGGCCCATGCGACTACACTATCCAATAATGCTCGACAGAGTGTTCCTGAAAATCGACCTCATCTTCAGTAATTACACTATGCCTTATTGACCAAAACCCTAGTTCTGGAGATACTCCAACAAATGGTTTTCCGATCGATAGAATGATAGTGTAGGGGCCCCAAAAGATGAAAAATAGTGCTCTTAATCCAATGCAACTGATGGTTCATGCATCTGAGTCTCAGTTTGAGTTTTATCATTAGTTGCAACTCACCTCCACAAGCCATTTAGGGACATGTGGTCAATTTGGTCCATGGGCATAAAATTCAAACCGAGTACCATAACGGACTTACATAATCTCCCATAAGTCTGTTTGGCTAAGTTCCACATGACTACACTAGCCAAAAAGACCCGACACATTGTTCTTGAAAATTGACCTCCTCTTTAGAAATTGCACTATGCCTCATTGACCAAAACCCTAGTGTTGGAGTTACTCCAACAAATGGTTTTATGGTCAACAAAATGATAGCGTAGGAGCCCCAATAGATGAAACTCGGTGCCTCGCATCCAATGCAACTGAGGGTTTGTGCATCCAAGTCTTGGTTTGAGTTTTATCTATAGTTGCAACTCGCCTCCTGAAGCCATTCAAAGACATGTGGCCAATTTTGTTCGAGGGCATAAAATCCAAACCGAGCAGCATAATGGAGTTTCACAAGCTCTTGCAAGTCTATTTGGCCAAGGCCCATGTGACTCCACTAGCCAGAAACACCCAACAGAGTGTTCTTGAAAATCCACCTCATCTTAAAAAATTATACTATGTCTCATTGAACAAAACCCTAGTTCCAGAGATACTACAACAAATGGTTTTTCGGTCGCCAGAATGATAGCGTAGGGGCCCCACTAGCTAAAAACTAGTGTTATTAATCCAATGCAACTAATGGTTCATGCATATGAGTCTTGGTTTGAGTTTTATCGCGAGTTGCAACTCGCCTCCACAAGCCATTTAGGGACATGTGGTCAATTTGGTCCATGGGCATAAAATCCAAACCGAGTAGCATAACGGACTTATGTAATCTCCCACAAGTCTTTTTGGATAATGTCCAGATGACTACACTAGACAAAAAGACCCAACACATTGTTCTTGAAAATTGACCTCCTCTTTAGAAATTGCACTATCCCTCATTGACGAAAACCTTAGTGTTGCAGATACTCCAAAAAATCATTTTCTGGTCCACAAAATGATAAGATAGGAACCCCAATAGCTGAAACTCGATGCTCCACATGTAATGCAACTGAGGGTTCATGCATCCAACTCCCGGTTTGATTTTTATTGATAGTTACAACTCACCTCCTTAAGCCATTCAATGACAAGTGGCTAATTCCCTTTGGGTGCATAAAATCCAAACCGACCAGCATAATGGAGTTTCACAATATCCTAGAAGTATGTTTTGCCAATGCCCATGAGACTACACTAACCAAAAATGCCTGATAGAGTGTTCTTGAAAATTGACCTCATCTTCAGATTTTGGACTATGTGTCATTGACCAAACCCTATTTTCGGAGATACTCCAACAAATGGTTTTTTGGTCGATAGAATGATAGCGTAGGGGCCCCACTAGATGAAACCTGGTGGTCTTAATCCAATGCAACTTATGGTTCATGCATCTGAGTCCTGGTTTGAGTTTTATCACGAGTTGCAACTTGCCTCCACAAGCCATTTAGGTACATGTGGTCAATTATGTCCATGGGCATAAAATCCAAACCGAGTAGCATAACGAACTTATGCAATCTCCCACAAGTATGTTTGACTGAGGTCCACACGACTACACTAGCCAGAAAGACCCGACACATTGTTCTTGAAAATTGACCTCATCTTTAGAAATTTCACTATGCCTCATTGACCAAAACCTTAATGTTCGAGATACTCCAACAAATGTTTTTTCGGTCGATAGAATGATAGTGTAGGAGGCCCAATAGCTGAAACTTGGTTCTCCACATCCAATGGAATTGAGGGTTTGTGCATCCAAGTCCCAGTTTGAGTTTTATCGATAGTTACAACTTGCCTCCTCAAGCCATTCAAGGACATGTGGACAATTTCATTCGGGGGCATAAAATCCAAATCAAACAACATAATGGAGTTTCACAAGCTCCCAAAAGTTTGTTTGGCCAAGGCCCATGCGACTTCGCTAGCAAAAAACTCTAGACAATGTGTTCTTGAAAATCGACCTCATCTTCAGAAATTGCACTATGCCCAATTTACCAAAACTCTAATTATGAAGATACTCCAATAAATCATTTTCCAATCGATAGAATAGTCTTAATACATTGCATTTGATGGTTCATGCATCTGAGTCCCAGTTTAAGATTTATCGTGAGTTGCAACTCACCTCCACAAGCCATTTAGGGACATGCAGTGAATTTGGTCCATGGGCATAAAATCCAAACCGAGTAGCATAAGAGACTTACGTAATCTCCCACAAGTCTGTTTGGCTAAGGTCCACACAACTACACTAGCCAAAACGACTTGACACGTTGTTCTTGAAAATTGACTGTAGCGACCTATTGGCAGCAATAATATAATCTCTATTTTTACAAGTTGCCTACACAGGGTCTTTAAATTCTCGTTACTCGTCACAACCTTTCTCACTAAACGATACTTGTCACTTGTCGCTTTCTACATACCTTCCTTTTGATTTTTGTTTTCATGACTGTAAGCATGAAAACTCACAGCTGGAATTCACACTTGATTTCAATTTTTGATCAAAGGATAATTGTTCATATGGTCTATTGTCGAATTGTCATCTTTCGCTATGAACTTGATGTCTTTCCTAGTTTATAACTCCTTGGTCCTAGACTCTAGTCATGCCTTGGTTACATAAGTAAAAAACCTCCACTCATTTAGTATTCGATTAATATCAATGGGGTTTTGATTCATAAAATTTTTAATGGTTCAATGTTTATTTGATACATTAATCTTTGTGATCAAGTCATGGATATGCATACTATTGTTTTCAACCGTTCTGATCCTTATGCATACCAATATGCCAAGGTGTCATTTTAAGGTACAATGTGGTATTATTGCTCTGAATGGCCTCGGGCTTCATGATATTTCTACCACGCATGGTGATTAACGCTCCTGCAGTGCATTGAGGAAACTCGGGGCTATGGCTATGTGTTTTTTCTATCAAACCCTACCTCCGATTCCCGTGTTGATTCCCTGCTATTAGCCATGGCTCTTGTGGTGAGGATTGAGCCCACTGGCATCCAGACCTTGTTATCGTTTGACAATGCCAGAGATGACTTAGAAAGGAACGACTGGCGTGTATTTATTGAAAAGTTTGAGGGTTTCAATCTAAGATTTTTTCAAGAATTCACGTTGACATTCGACGGTTCCAGAGAAAAAATAGGAGATGTGAAGATTGAGGTAAATGAAGATTTTATAAGCCAAGCTACCAGTTTACCAGCTGTGGGGAAAAAGTGGTTCAAGAACGCAAAGTTTGAAGAGGTCCACTGGTCATTGTTGTTCACCTCAAGGAAAATTACCATCTGCGACTGAGGTATGCTTGTCTCATCTCTAAAACCTAGGTGGCATGATCTGTTAGCTATTGTGAAACAGTTCATTACCTGTGAAGGGAGATTTGGGTTGGTTTTCTTGTATCACTTATGATTTCTTATGAGATTTATTGATTTCCCACTGAACATGCCTTATTTCCTCCTTAGAAGTTTGTACAAGATGGGAAAGAGGTTCAAAAGGAATAAATCTGATGCTAGTTTATTCCATCATGGTTTAATCAAAATTATCATGGTACATCAGTTGCAATTAAACAATGATAACTGGGATTCTTTTGTGTTGCGAAATGGTTTCAATAATAGTGAGTTGGGATAGGTTGACAAACCTGTTGTCATAGAAACCCTCGTGAAACCTACCATCTATCCTCCTTCGCTCATGCCTTGTGATCCTATTTCTAATTTGGAACCTTCGACCTACCCTGATTCTACCCAACCTGACACTCAACCGGATTCGTATCCTAAGGGTTGTGTTAAGATTGTTAAAAAATCCACAAGGAAAAAGTTTAAAGGAAGCATTGATGTCAATTATAAGAGTAAAAGGGCCACTCGTTGGGTTTCATGGTGTGCTCGAAACAATCCCAAGCCCTGTGCAGACAAAAACACAATTGTGGTAAGTGAAGATTCAGATTCAGAGATTGAAAGGTTCCTAGCCGAAGAGTATCCATATTCATATGGACTTTTCTCTGATTGACCCTATGATTATGTCACCAACTTACCACCGTGTCTAAAGGACAATCCTAATTTTCTTGGAATCAAACTCAGTAATGAACCTCCAGGTCAAATGGACGATTCCCCACCTGTTAATACTATCAGTGCTGATACACAGTGTATACAACCGCACTGTAATGAATGCTGATCCTGGATCGACAGGTATTACAAGGATGTGCCTTTACTACAGTCTCGGCTTAAAAATTTAGAAGACCAAGTAAATTCGTTAACAAAGGAGAATAGCAGACTCCAATCCATAGCTCAAGCCAAAGACAAATGCCAAAAAACAACAGGGTCTGTTGTTTTTAAGAATGTGGAAGCAGCGACTACAATAGTAAATTCAAAGATTGCTTGATGAGTTTGAATCCCTTAATTTGAGGTATGATCCTTTTAAAAGTTTAGTATGATTCTGTCTTTCTCAATTTAGCATACATGATTTGTTTTCACAGATTAATTTTCAGTTTGTTTTGATTGATTGAATAAAATATGATTCTAGTTATAATTATAACTAGCTACAGAATCGTGAGATTCTGTAGTTAGTTAGAAAAATTCGAATTACTTGTTTTGATAACTGAAAATACATCTGAAATCTTTTATTTTTATTTGTTTTCAGGAACCTATGATTTCTAAGGAGATTTGAAGCATTGTTGGGATCTCTCAACATACTATCTTTATGTTTTTAAATAGAATAGGTTGTTAGTTTTTGGTATCAAGTAGAATTTGGGAGGTTGCATCCCCCACATTTTTTGGAACATATTGGATGTTATCAACAGGAAACGTTTTGTTCCTGTAACCTATATAAATATGTTGTTTTGTAAACTTGAGATCATCTCTGCATGGGGAAAAAACTATGGATTTATGATTTACAGACTTGAATGGAATATGATATTTGCACAGCTGTAGCTTCTCTATATCGTGTTTTTATTCAAGTTATGATTATTTCGATTTGTAGTTAGATTGTGATTTATTTAACTATAGTGGTTTATTGCAGATTGATATGATAAAGTTTATATGATATCCATGTTTTATGTCCCGTATTTGACATACAGTAATTATTCTGTTCAAACTTGAGATTAAGAGATTTATCTTCTTCATTCATTGAACATTTATACACAAGTTTTCACAGCAGGATTTATCTCAATGTGGCCACTTGTGAAATTATAAGATTGTTGTTATTATATCTCTAATATGTTCTATCATTCGTATTCAATCATTACTGCTTCAGGTTTACAAGAAGCATTTGTAGGATCTGTTGCGGGTTTGCCTCATCAGACAACGAGATTGGATGGTATACACAGGATGAATATGAGATGTGATTACAGTTTAGTTTGTTATTTTTATTTCATTAGTTTAATTAATACAAAAATTTCCTACAACCTAAACATATTCTATTGTTTGTTATCTCTGTTTTCAATTAGACAGTTGGTTATTTCATTTCTTGTTTATAAACATTATAAAAAATAAATCAAAAAGATTGAATGATAGATTTGATGTTGTTTAATAAATCAATCCATATTCGATTTTCGTAGATTTAGATTAAAATTTGCATTTTGTAAATGTTATATATATATTAGAAATAAGTCATTTGTATATATTATACATATAATAAGTAGACTCATGTTATAAATATTAGTTAGTAAACTGTAAATACATATTAGATCTGTATATAATTTTCAACGAGTGTTATTCATTAAGTTATTTTATTTTCTTTAGTTTTTTTTTCACTTTCTTAGGACTTAGATCGGCTAACGGAGAAACTAAACCCATCGAAGTGGATCAATCCAAATGGCTTGGGTTAAGTAGACAACCCTGGACTGGATTCACTCCTCCAGTTGATGAGCGGTCAATTTCGCCCGTCAACAAATGGCGCTAGAAGGAGGGCCTGAAAACTATTAATGGCACGAGGTGTTCATAAGACTCCTCCACCACCTACCCACTCACCTATAGTGACTAGAAGTCATTCAGATGACAACATTGTCCCTCAAACAACAACCACATCAAACGACGATCTACGGATCGTAGTTGAATCAGTAACTCCAAATCCTATGGGTGGTGACATACAAGAGATTGTTCGCCAATCTCTCATAAGAACGCATAGTGCCTTCACCCATTTAAGACAACCAAACTGACCTTTGAACCAACCATTAGACTTCTCTGATATCAGATAACAACTCGGAGGCAATGACCTTACCTTAAACCCTACAGATCCAATCCTCACTCTTGCAACAGGAGGATCTGGTATACCACCATCACCACCTCCTTCATCTCCTTCTTATTCTGGAGAATAATCCTTTGACGAAGGCAGTTCCTCATCCCAGCCTTCAAAACCACCCACACCTATGTCCAAACAGAACAATCCTACCAGACCATGTCTCGACCAAGATGCAGTGGCCATACCTGGGCCTCAACATCCCTTACCCAAACTCCTGGAGAAATGGCTCCCTAAATTTAACCCGGACTCCAAACAAATCGCCGAAGATCACATCAAAAACTTTATGTTAGCCATTAGACTCCGTAGTGTCGAGAACGAAGACGTAGTCTGTATATTTTTTCCCTACACCTTTGAGGGCAATGCCTCTACCTGGTACTTTTCCCAACATCCCCACACCATCGTGTCATGGGAGAAATTTGAATCCTATTTTCTTGAGAAGTTCGGAGACGACAAGTCTCCTGAAGTTCTAATCATGGAGCTTTCTAGTTTAAGAATGAACCCCAAATAAAATATCAAAGACTTTAATCAAAGGTTCTTGACACTAAAGAACCGAATCCCTACGGATTCAATGCCTGTTGAGAATATGATTATAGCATATTATACGAAATCCTTACATCAAAGAATAGCCATTTGGGTAAAGAGATCCAAGAAATCCATGTTGTTAGAAGCCTTCAAAGAGGCCAGTCAGATCGAGAAAGACATCCTCAGCTTAAAAGACACTACTAGAAATGAGATAGAGACTAGTTCATCTTCCAAAAAGAAAATCAAAATCCTCCCTAGGGCTTCCCAAAACAACGCTCAACCTGAAAGCTCATATTTAGAAAACTTACAGAACGTCATTCCAAAACAATCCAACCAAGTTATAGATTTGAAAAGGATGGTTGAAGAAGCTTCTTCGAGCAAAGGACCTTACAAACCCCCTTTTAGGAGCCTTTTCCCACCAACCGACCTAATTCAAATACTGAAGGCCTAAATCTAGAAAGCCTGCAATTCGCTATTCAAACAATTCTAGAAGCACATGATAACTTGATGCCTCTCGAGATCCCTGAAGAAGTAGCTAAACAAGAGACAGTAGAAGAAGATGAATCCTCTCTGAACATTTTTGGACATTTTTCGAATAGTATTTTTCAAGCTAATTTTGAAACAGTGCATCCTTACAATACTAGGAGTAAGACAACAAACAAGCCTTCTTCTGAAATCACTAGGACTTTGCCTCCAAAATAGTCTAAATCAACCGAGACTAAAAAGAATTTAGTAAACCCAAGCTTAGATTATGATTTGGTTGAAGATCTAAAAAATCTTAGGGCTAACATTTCTGTTTATGAATTATTAAAATTCCATGTTCTTCTACAAAAAATGCTACAAAATATTGCAGAGAACAACAAAAATGGAAATCCAAGCATCAACAAAGGTGTTCAGAACAACCCCAAAGTTCCTCAGAAGGCCTCCACCAAAACTAATTTTGATCCTCACGAAAAAAGGGACCTTCCTGTAAATAATGTAACAAATGTAGATAAATCAGTTTTAGAGGCCGTGAGTAAAAAGCAACAAGCTTCCACTATTAGTACTCGCAGAAATGTCCCTCCATTTTTGTTAACTTTTGAAATTTTCAATAGGAATGTGCATAACTGCATGGTAGATTCAGGAGCGTCATCTAATGCAATGCCTTGGTCTGTTTGTCAAAATATTAATGCCGAAGTTCAACCATCCACCTTGAAGATTATCTAGCTTGATCGAACTAGTGTTAAAGTGATAGGCGAATTAAGAAATGTGCTTACAAGATTATCGTCTAACCCTAAATTTCATCAAGTGATTGATATTATTGTTGTAGATATCCTAGAAGTTTATGGTCTATTTTTAAGCAGAGACTGGTTTGAACAATTACACGGTTATTTTGTGATGGAGTGGTCTCACTTGTGGCTGCCCGAGAATGGAAAACCCAACAAAATCAAGGTAAATCGTGAACGTTATCTAAAGTTTACGGTGACTGATTTAAATGATCCCAATGAACCATTCACTCCTTCTGCCGATTCACCCGAAATACAGGGGATGGATACTTTTTTCGGTAATTTCATGGCCAAAACTTCCACTATCACTAACTCGGAACAATAGTCTGAAATTTTGACATATACGCAGCCAACAATTTCTGCCCAGTGGTCACATGCAACCGACAACAATCAAATATGGTCTCTTTACTTTGATGGGTCAAAATCCAAGGAAGGAGCTGGTGTAGGCTGCGTGATCATCGATCCAGCATGTAACAAGAACCTGATTGCTTGCAGGTTAGAATTCGAATGTACGAACAACACGGCCAAATACGAGGCACTATTGCAAGGCCTCAGAAAAAAATTAGATATGAACGTTCACAATTTTACTGTCTTTGGTGATTCGAAAATCATGGTTAGACAAGTAAAAAATTCTATCCACTGTTTATCTCCGCACCTTAAAAGCTACCAAACTGAGGTATGGAATTTGATGAATAAGTTTGTCGTATTTAACATAAATTCTATTCCTAGATTGAATAATTCAGAAGCTGATTTGTTAGCTAATGTAGCTTCGAAACTTTTCCCTGCAGAAGGCTTATCTCCGAATGCATTCTCCATCGAATTGTTGTTCAGATCATCTGTCCCAGACAACATCACGAATTGGAGAGTCTTTGATGATGATCGACAGATTATAAGTTTCCTGCATATGGAATAAAATTTCTAGGGCACGGTGATCGATGAAGGTACTTATGACAAAAATATTTGTGACTTTACGGTAATACCAGATCCAAGATCTCCATAATCTTCGTTAGACATGGTAAATTCTATCCCAAAATTTGTAGTTAGATTAGAAAAAAATTATGATCTTCACGACAAGTTCCGAAAATCAGTGAACTGTAAAACAAATAGTTCCTCTTTGATGCATGAAAAAGTAAATTTGGGAACTAAAGACAACCCATAGTGCATTAATTTAGGGGTGGGGTGTTCTGAGTAAGAAAAAGCAACGTTTATTAAATTGTTTAAGGAATTCAAAGATGTTTTTTCTTGGACATACGGCGACCTAAAAACCTTTGATCCTAACATCATACAACACGTTATTCCTATGAAACCCCAAACCCAACCTTTTCAACAAAAGTTAAGGAAAATGCACCCAAAACTCGAACCAACTATCAAGAAAGAATTAAACAAACTCCTGAATGCTAAGATAATCTTCCCAGTTAGGCACACACAATGGGTCTCTAATATTGTTCCTGTCTGGAAGAAGAGTGGTGAAATCTGACTATGTGTCTATTTCCAAAATCTTAGTCAAGCATATGATAAAGACAACTACCCTGTCCCTCCCATGGAACAGATCCTTCAATAGGTATCTGGTTCTGAAAGATTATCCTTGTTTGATGGTTTTTCAGGGTATAACCAAGTCTTGATGTCCTCTCCAGACCAACTCAAAACCACCTTCCACACTCCGTGGGGCACCTACGCTTATAGAAAGATGTCCTTTGGACTCATAAATGTCGGTGCCACTTTGTAGAGAGTGATGGACATCACTTTCTGAGGCTTAATCAATCAACCTATCATAGTTCACCTGGATGATGTTACTATTTTCTCGAAAAACAAAGAAGATCATCTAGCTCATTTAAGATCCGTTCTACAACGATGTTATAAGTATGACATTTCTTTGAATCCTAAAAAATCTATTTTCACAGTAGAACAAGGTAAAATCCTAGTATTCATTATATCGAGCAAAGGGATGATTATCGATCCTGAAAGAACTCAATTCATTTCGAAACTCCCCCCTCCCTCGTCAAAAAAGTCCATGCAATCTTTCTTAGCTCAGATAAACTTTGTTAGGAGATTCGTCCCCAGCTTTTCAGAAATGGTGAGACCATTACAAAACTTAATAAAAAAGGATGTCCAATACCATTGGGGACATTTAGAAAGCCAGGATTTTAATTCAATAAAACAAGCCATAATAGATGCTCCTTCTCTAATGAGCTCCAAATTTTCGCAAGACTTCACCCTCTACATGTTTTCTTCAGACCGTTCATATGCCGCCGTCCTGACTTAAAAGAACGATGAAAACAATGAAGTCCCAATCGCCTCTATGAACTCAGCATTCAAGGGGGTGTAACTTAATTACCCAATAGTATATCAGCAAGCCTATGTTGTTTTCAAAGCAGTAAAGAACTTCTGATGTTATCTTTTGAAATCTAGGATGAAAATCATTGTCCCTTACCTGGCTGTCAGAAATTTGTTAGTATAGAAAGAACTAGGCGAAAAAAGGGCAAACTGGGTCACATCCATGCAAGATTATGACATAGAAATCACCCCAACACAAATAGTAAGAGGCCAAGGGTTATGAAAATTGGTCACTGATTCAGCTGCAGGACAACAAGAGGAAAATGATATGTTAAATCCAGGACAACACTATCAAAATCTAATCTGCTGTGCACAAAACCATGTTAGTCCCTGGTATGATGATATAAAATTTTGTCTTATACACGGATCAGCTCCTCGCCACCTTGATCCCACAAAAAGGAGAGCACTAAGATTAAAATCTGCTTCTTTTCAGTTGATTAATGGTATTCTGTTTCGTCAAAATTTTGATGGAGTACTAATGCACTGCCTTGAGAAAGATGAAGCAGAAAAAGTCTTATTGGAATTGCACGCAAGAGAAGCTGGTGGACATTTTGGTGGAGATACCACTGCCCATAAAATATTAAGAGCAGGTTATTACTGGCCTACCCTTTTTAAAGACGCTCATGCTTTGTGTTGCAAGTGTGTAATTTGTCAAAAAGCATCCGGACGGATACAGAAACCAGCCTTCCCTCTGCAACCAGTTTCAGTAGACTCCCGTTTTCAGCAGTGGGGTCTAGATATTATAGGCCCAATCAATCCACCATCCTCACAGAAACATAAGTATATCATAACAACCAAAGATTACTTCACCAGGTGGTCCGAGGCTGCCCCATTAAAAGCTGTAAATAATAGCCAGGTAATATCTTTCTTGAATTCAAATATTATTACTCGTTTCGGTATCCCCGAATGCCTGGTATTTGATAATGATTCTTATTTTTTGTCTCTTGAGATGAGTGATTTTTCTCTAGAAAAAGGAATTAAATTAAAGTATTCTGCCAGCTATTACCCCCAAGGAAATGGTTTGGCAGAATCGACTAATACAAATATGATCAAAATTATCAAGAGAACGGTCTCTGAAAACCATAAAAATTGGCTTAATGCACTGTTAAACGCAATCTAGGCTGGCAGGGTAACTCCTAAAACTACTGTGGGTAACTCACCTTTGTTTCTCATTTATGGTGGAGAGGCGATTCTTCCACCACATGTCCTCCTTCCCTCTATGCAGCTATCACAGAAAGTACAAGAAGAGGACCGTCCCCCTTTAGAGAATCGAATTAACGCTTTTTTAAAATTAGAAGAAGTGAGGGCTCAAGCAAAACGAAAATTGGATCAACATCAACTCATTGTTAAAAACTGGTTTGATTCCAATTCTTCCTCTGACAGAAATTTTGAGGTAGGTGACCTTGTACTAAAATGGGACAAACCGTATGAGGGAAAATGAGAGCATACAAAGTTTCAGAACTTGTGGCTAGGACCATTCTTAATTGCTGAGAAATTGGGTCCCAGTTCCTTCCGATTACAGAATTTAGAGGGACAGCCAGACACCTTTCCGGTGAATGGCCAAGCTCTAAAAAAGTACTTTGCCTGATGACACACCCATGTACAGTGTGTAAATATTTTTGTTTTTCTTTCTCTTTGCTTTTCTTTTCTGGTTTGTTTTGATTTTTCCTTTATGCTTATCAGTCTTTCTTTTTGGGACACACATGCCTGCATCGTGGGCTAGTTCAGACAAAGAGAACAAAAACATTTCCCCTCTAAAATGATTACTGAAGGTTGTTTAGGCATCCATTGTGATATTCTTCTGAGTTTTCATCCATGTTAAAGATGACTCGTTGTTTGAAAGCGTTTCTTGATTTCAATCTGCAACTCAAGATACTCACGATCATCCATAAAAAATCTTTTTACGTTGTCCCTATTCCTTAAGAGAACAACTCATATATGTCTCCCTGCTCTTGAAAGTCGGTTTTATTAGAAAACTATTTCTAGATCTTAATGAAGGATAGCTAAGAAATTTCTTCAAGGTCTGTAATTTACTAAGATATGTCCAAAAACCAGGATTTTCAGCGTCACCCCACTCTATTAATATCTTTAAAACTAAATAAACTTTCAGAGGGTTGTGGGAAGTGCTTGTAAACCCACCGGGATACTGAACAGGTCTGCTGGCAGTGGGTAAATGCATGCATGACGCCAAGATAACTTCGTCGGGGTACTGAACAGGCTCGCTGGCAGCGAAGCAATGTCAGGTATATGAAAATTCTCAGATATGGATTCTTTTGACCTTAAATGTCCTTCGTTCTGATCTGGAACTTCTTGGCAGGGTACAGATATCAGAGTGGGTTAAATGACATCCCTGTTGAGGCTATGGATGTCTGCTGGAAGCAACGACTCTGTCAACAGTATTGAAGTTTTTAACTTTAATATCGTGACTCTCTTCTTTTAAGATTGTTGTCAGTTTTTGTCTCTTGAAAATAACAATAATTTGAAACTAGAATTCTTATAATTGATAATGATGTTTATACAATTTTTTTGGGTTGTTTTCGATTCAAAGTTTTTTTTATTATCCTAATATGAACTCGTTAATTTGGCAGAGATAACTGCTTCTACCAGTGTGTCGCCATTGTTGGCAGCAATAATATAATCTCTATTTTTACAAGCTGCCTACACAGGGTCTTTAAATTCTCGTTACTCGTCACGACCTTTCTCACTAAACGACACTTGTCACTTGTTTCTTTATACATACCTGCCTTTCGATTTTTGTTTTCATGACTGTAAGCATGAAAAATTACAGCTGGAATTCACACTTGATTTCGATTTTTGATCAAAGGATAACTGCTCATATGGTCTATTGTCGAATCGTCATCTTTCGCTATGAACTTGATGGTTTTCCTAGTTTATAACTCCTTGTTCCTAGACTCTAGTCATGCCTTCGTTACATAAGTAAAAAACCTCCACTCATTTAGTATTCGATTAATATCAATGGGGTTTTGATTCATAAATTTTTTAATGGTTCAATGTTTATTTGATACATTAATCTTTGTGATCAAGTCATGGATATGCGTACTATTGTTTTCAACTGTTCTGATCCTTATGCGTACCAATATGCCAAGGTGTCATTTTGAGGTACAACGTGGTATTATTTCTCTGAATGGCCTCGGGCCTCACGATCTCTCTACCACACATGGTGATTAACACTCTTGCCTACCATTTCGAACTGTATTTGCAGTGCATTGAGGAAACTTGGGGCTATGGCTCTGTGCTTTTTCTATCAAACCCTACCTCCGATTCTCATGTTGATTCCCTAATGTTAGCCATGGCTCCTATGGTGAGGCTTGAGCCCAATGGCATCCAGACCTTGTTATTGTTTGACAATGCCAGAGATGACTTAGAAAGGAACGACTGGCGTGTTTTTATTGAAAAGTTTGAGGGTTTCAAGCTAAGAGTTGCTCAAGAATTCTCGTTGACATTCAATGGTTGCAGAGCAAAAATAGGAGATGTGCAGCTTGAGGTAAATGAAGATTTTATAAGACAAGCTACGAGTTTACTAGCTGTGGGGAAAAAGTGGTTCAAGAATGCAAAGGTTGAAGAGGTCCCCTAGTCATTGTTGTTAACCTCAAGGAAAATTACCAGCTGTGACCGAGGTATGCCTGTCTCGTCTCTAAAACCTAGGTGGCATGATCTGTTAGCTATTGTGAAATAGTTCATTACCCGTGAAGGGAGATTTGGGTTGGTTTTCTTGTATCACCTGCGATTTCTTATGAGCTTTATTGATTTCCCATTGAACATGCCTTATTTCCTCCTTAGAATTTTGTACAAGATGGGAAAGCGGTTCAAAAGGCAGAAATATTATGCTAGTTTATTCCATCATGGTTTAATCAAAATTATCATGGTACATCAGTTGCAATTAAACAATGATAACTAGGATTCTTTTGTGTTGCGAAATGGTTTTGGTAATAGTGAGTTGGGACAGATTGACAAACCTGTCGTCACAGAAACCCTTGTGAAACCTACCATCTCTCTTCCTTCGCTCATGCCCTGTGATCCTATTTCTAATTTGGAACCTTCGATCTACCCTGATTCTACCCAACCCGACACTCAACCGGATTCGTATCTTAAGGATTGTGTTAAGACTGTTAAAAAATCCACAAGGAAAAAGTTTAAAGGCATCATCGATGTCAATTATAAGAGTAAAAGGGCCGCTTGTTGGGTTTCACGGTGTGCTCGAAACAAACCCAAGCCCTGTGCAGAAAAAAACACAATTATGGTAAGCGAAGATTCAGATTCAGAGATTGAAAGGTTCCTGGCCGAAGGGTATCCATATTCATATGGACTTTGCTCTGACAGACCCTACTATTATGTCACCAACTTACCACTGTGTCTAAAGGACAATCCTGATTTTCCTGGAATCAAACTTAGTAATGAACCTACAGGTCAAATGGATGATTTCACACCTATTAATACTATCAGTGTCGATACACAGTCTATACAGCCGCACTGTAATGAATGTCGATCATGGATCGATAGGTATTACAAGGATGTGCCTTTAATACAGTCTCGGCTTAAAACTTTAGAAGACCAAGTAAATTTGTTAACAAAGGAGAATAGAAGACTCCAATCCATAGCTCAAGCCAAAGAAAAACGCCAAAAAACCACAGGGTCTGTTGTTTTTAAGAACGTGGAAGCAACGACTGCAATAGTAAATTCAAAGATTGCTTGATGAGTTTGAATCCCTTAATTTGAGGTAATATCCTTTTAAAAGTTTAGTATGATTCTGTCTTTCTCAATTTAGCATACATGATTTGTTTGCACATATTAATTTTCATTTTGTTTTGATTGATTGAATAAAATATGATTCTAGTTATAATTATAACTAGTTACAGAATCGTGAGATTCAATAGCTAGTTAGAAAAATTCGAATTACTTGTTTTGATAACTGAAAATACATCTGAAATATTTTATTTTTATTTGTTTTCAGGAACCTATGATTTCTAAGGATATTTGAAGCACTGTTGGAATCTCTCAACATACTACCTTTATGTTTTTAAATAGAATAGGCTGTTAGTTTTTTGTATCAAGTAGAATTTGGGAGGTTGCATCTCCCACATTTTTTGGAACAGATTGGATGTTATCAATAGGAAACATTTTGTTCCTGTAACCTATATAAGTATGTTGTTTTGTAAACTTGAGATCATCTCTACCTGGGGAAAAAACTATGGATTTATGATTTACAGACTTGAATGGAATGTGATATTTGCACAGCTTTAGCTTCTCTATATCGTGTTTTTATTCAAGTTATGATTATTTCGATTTGTAGTTAGATTGTGATTGCTTTAGCTATCGTGGTTTATTGCAGATTGATATGATAAAATTTATATGATATCCATGTTTTATGTCCTGTTAGCACTTGGTAAATTTCCTAGAGGTTGAAACAAAAGAAATATACAAAGGTAACTTTATCCAACCGCTTTTAAAGCTGGGATCTAGCCCTTCCAGCTTTAGAGAGGGATCTCTCTATATGATTTAGCTTTGTTTTCTAACTTTAGATATTAGGCTAGGTAAAGAAACAGGTAGGTTTTGTTGTAAAAGTGTTTTTGAATTGGTTGAGACAGTCTACACCTCCATTGGGCTATGGGGTCTGTGTTATAACAAACATGAGATACAAACCATACGCATAAAGGAAAACTCCCACAGGGCGAGATAATATACTCACTGGATCTTTAAAAGTTTAGATGATGGACAGAAGAAAAGATGAGAAAGATCCATCAACTAAGAAGCAGTTAAGAATTCCTTAATTGAAAACCTTAGAAGATAAACATTAAAACCTTTAAAGTCAGAAACAGGGTATCTAAGATAAATCCTGCAACATACGTTACTTTTAAAGATTAGTTTCAGAAAACAATATGATCACAAAGCAAGAAAAACATTCAACTTGGAGAAAAACATCACCAGTGAATACATGCAAGAATCCTGTAAAAGTGCTTCCTCTTTATTAATGGCGGATCTCTTAAAAAATAATTACAGTCTGATAGCATAAGGGTGTAAAGATCAACAAACCCCAATACTTCGAAAGGTGAACTATTTATAATTCAAATTACAAACGTTCCTGTCATAACTGATCAGGATGTGCTCATTCTATTTTTAGCCTAACTAATTTAACTGATCAAAACTGCTTGATGACTCAGTACAACTGCATGCAGAATTTCCGGGGTAGGCCGTTGGCGAGGTGTAACCTCTTCTGACTGGACCTGGGAAGCTCATCTTCTAATCGAGAAGATCACATATTTCTTCCCATCTGAGATGACTAGGCACGGTGACTTTGAGCAGCCTTCGATACACCTCGTCCATTTCTATATATTTGGCAAACGTGGGCTTTGTGAGGAATATGTATCGAATCTCGTGTTGGATGCTGATGTCAAATTGGAGGGCGTCCAAGAATGATTTTCCAGTGATACTCCCTTATATGCCAGCAAACTTTGAACTGTCCTTGGACACTTCAGACAGTCTCTTTTTATAGTCTGGGAGTGTCATCAATTTATCATTAATAACTTTCAGACCGGGGAGACCCTTCTTCTGGAGAGCTTCGATCTTGTTGAAAAACCTGTGTACTCCCTGGTCCATTGTCTGAACCTTGTCTTTGAGATACAACATTAATCCTCTCTTGGTCAAAACCCTCTTGACCTCAAGGATTGTCTCTGTTCTGTCTTCTATCTTCAGCTCTTCTAGCTCTTCTCTGGTCTTGGAATTCAGGAACCTGATGATCTCATTTGCTTGTGTTGGTATGTCTCCCAGTTCCACTCTGATTTTATCTACTGCCTATTTGCTCCTCTGTAACAACTCATTCTTTTCAAACATAATATGGATCATTGGCCATATTTCATTTATGGACTTTATGATGTCTGTCCATACATTCTCTTTGACCTCAGCCAAAGTCTTCCCTGCCACTGTTTGTTTTTGGAGCTGCTGTAGTTCCTTCCTTAGCTGCTCAGTTACCTGCTTCTCTTTGGACAGACTGGTTTGGAAAGAAGTTTTGATTTCTTGGAGGTTCTCAACTTCCTTCTTCAGCTTGCTGATTTCAGTCTCTTGCAGGTTCATCTTCTCCATGGATTTGGCAAGGTCTGGTGTCCCTTCTGGTAGTGACACTGGTGTTGCAGATGGAATTGTTGTTACTGTTGTTGTGCTTAATCCTGCAATTGGGATAGCACTCAATGGGATTCCCTCCATTGGCTTCAATTTCTCTATCTCTTTCAATAACTTTTCCATCTCAGCTTCCATTTCCTTGAGCTGAGCATTCTGCTCCATGAGAAACTTTAGCATCTCATCCTTCTCACCTTCTTTCTCTGCTATCTCCTTCGCCTGTGAGTCCTCTCTGGGCGGGGGTTTCAGTTGTTTTCTTAAGGATGTGATGTCTGCGTTCTTTTTCTTGATCATCTCTTCTGCTGCTTTGACGTTCGCAGGATCATAACCAATCTTGAAAACCAACTCCTCCAATGTCTTGATTTTGTTTTCTTTTGCGAAAGATGATATTTTCTCCATCTTGAGTTGTGTCTGAGCATTATTCAGTGACACCTGAAATTTTGCTGCAGAAGCTGAAGCGTGTGCCAATGTGTGAATAACCATCTTCCCTGTTTGTTTTTGCAGATCCATCTGATCTGCTAGATGCACGTCCTTCACCTGGAATTAGAAGGTGGCCCTCTTGTAGTCTGAGATCACTTTGGGATCCAGTACCTGGGCTTGGAGGTAGGCCATGTTCATTATTCCCTTTTCTGTATCAAATTCAGACAACAGCCTGTGCTGCGCAGTTGACGAATGCTTATGAAACTGGGCGTAAGTACTATTGGAGAGGGTCTGGTTCTTTTTCTTGATTAATTCGTACTTCTAGAAAATGCCCAATTTGGACCCGGTTTTGCTTGGCTGAGTATCCAGGGGAGAATCCATGGATTTCTTCGGTATTTCTGTAGTAATTTCCTTATGCTAGCTCGAACCAAAAGGTAGAATGACCAGCATGATCACTGGGGTAGTGACTATGGTAGGCGGGACTCCTTGTTCTACTGTCGTGCCAGGCATTGAAACTGTCTTTTGGCCTCTTGGTGTGCATCTGGAACTCCTGTCGGGGCCTCTTCTCCTTGGGGACCTGAGGTGTGGTATTGGGTGGAACACTCGTTGAGGGAACCTGCTGTTCCACTTCAACTTGTTGTTCCAGTTTGACTAAGGTGTCAGGCACCCATACTGTCTGATTTGCAAATTTTTCGATCTCGGGCTTGGACTCATGCACATACGGGATATTCTTATTCCTCACCCGCATTTTTGAAATGATCCCGCATGGATCATAGTGCCATGTGAAACTCGTAAAGAATTTCATCTCCTTCAGCATTCGATCAACTTCTTCTCCGGCACCTCGACTATTGCAGATAAAAGAACCTATCTGCCCCTTGATGCGCAACTACTGCTTTTTATTCAATGAGACGAAATGAATGTCGTCTGAATTCATAATCTGTCTAATATAATCTAATGCAAAGATTCTTACCGGCACGTACTTTGGCAGCTTGTAGGGTGCCAATTCTCACCCGAAAACTCTGATCTCAGTGTGGTTTTGATATAGGTACCAGTCTCTTGTCTTTGCATTGTCTGAAAGATGTAGAATTCTCTGGACCTCGTCATTTATTCGTGGCTCAGGCCTGCCGCTCAACATGCTTACCACCGGGTGATAAAAAATATCAATTAAAACCTTGAAGCTATACTCTTTGGAGTTGTGATTCAGAAGAGAAGTCCATGCTGTGACTGGTTGTGGCCTTCTGTCTGCATCCATCTTCTGCATGGAGAAACTGAATTTGTCAGCTTGAAAGTAAATGAACATGTACGCCAGTATAGAAGAATATCTGAACATGCCCTCTGTGCCAAAATTCATGAACTGTTCATGAATATTGTCAGCAAAGAAGGTGCTGTAATTGAACTGCGTTGTGGGATTTTCATCATTTGAGAAAATAGATAGAAAACCCAAGATGGGCTCATCCACCCATTGGTCAGAATAGTAACCTAGCAGGGCACAAAGGGAGGAAATGATTTGGTTTCCTTTGGTGGAGAACATGGATGACGGGTAAGGAGGATTTGTGGAAGGGAATTGAGTGGAAGTGGGGAGGAAAAGCTCAAATATCTGAGCTCTCTGGGGAAAGGTAATTTTCTGATATAACTCAGTGAGGATTTCTAAATTGAAAGGGGACACAGATTCAGCATGGGGAATTTGCATCATCTGGTCAATGTCTTCGGGAGTGATGAAAAAGAGGACGTCTCCAGATGAAGAGATGATGGCCCTCTGATCGGGGATATAATGAGCTTGGCATTTGAGGGCAAATTCAGGAAAGTGGTGTATCTAGGGAAAAAGATACAGGGGCAAATTGGACTCCCAGAGTCCAATTTCATCGCTCTGGTCCAGGAACACCTCCCGGAGCCATGACTGGAGATCTGAAAAATCAAAGTCGCAAATGGTATCTGCGATCAACCTATCTTTATCGACCAATGGGATTTTGTCCAGGTCGACAGGAGGAGGAAGAAAAGGATTCTCTTCTCCTTCCGCTTGTCTTGGATTTGACACCATTTCTCCAACAGTACCTGCAATAAACATGATGTTAGTGGGGTCGACTGACTGTGGATGAATGCGATGAGAAAACAATGGAGGAGTAGGAGGTAATCTGGTGCGATGGATGAATAGTGGATGAAGAAGGAAAATGGTAGTTTTATTTAAAACTGAGGTCTGTTGGACGTGGGAAAATGATCAACATGACAACAGGTATGTTATCCATTAATTAATGGACAACGGGCCACTTGGGGGTGATATGGCAGGTGACGATGACCAAAACATATGGATGGGTGATGTGGCTGCTAGGGATTGGAGGTGATTTGAAGTGAAAGTCACCATAAGGGGCTGGTCATGAGTGAAAAGGGGCAAAGGACATGACAGTAGGGACTGACAACAGTTATGGAATGGGACCCGACCCCGGGAACAAGTGGAACAAGTGGACTCAGTGGAGGATGACGTCTATGAGTGACGGGTTGTTAGATAGCATGTGGGGGATGGGACTTGAGGGCCAATAGGCTGACGCCACATATGACCAGGGGCCCGCCGAAAGGAATATCCATTCCGGACTCCCCCCCCCTCGATTAAAGGCAAAACACTAGGGGGGGTCCGAAATCCATTGTGATCCATTGATCTGTGCACTTGTTTCCTGGCCGCAGATCTTAGCGCGCTATTTAATACTCATTCCAGACCACCCCCCTCCATTAAAGGTAGAATTGACGGGGGGGTCCGGAATCCATTGTGGACTTTTGATTTAAGCGCTCTTCCCTGGGCTGTCTAGATGTGCGCCCAGGTTATTACCGATTCCGGACACCCCCCCTGGTTAAAAGAAGAATAGTCGGGGGGGTCCGGAATGCACTGTGCACCATAGATCTTGGTGCCTTGATCAGAACCGTCGGGAAATGCATGAAACACAAGCTGGGAGCAAACAAATATGTACTAGGGGAAAAACTTAGGATATAAATCATTTTATGGGTTTTTCCCAATTTTTCACATAGACACCACCAAGGGGACATCATCTAAACTATTCTTAGGCAATGGAGACATGGTGTAGCATTTTCATCAATCTGGTTTCATGGGTGGTGAAGCAAATGAAGCAAGTTACCTACATGCTAACCTATCTTCCTAGGACAATTAACCCAGATTAAACTGTTGGGTTAAGAAATTACTCTACCTATGGGCTATCTGACCAGGATTAGACAGTCTGGTCAGATTTATTCACTAATCTAACCTAAGGGCTATCTGA
>ML789869.1:143822-166805 GCA_009831015.1 Picea engelmannii | reverse complement strand
GGTGGCCATGAGAATCCACCTGTGTTGGCCTGAAGAAGGAGGGTGAATTTCTCCAATGAAATCGAGCCCCCATTGCTGGAAAGGGGCCTCAACTGATATAGGTTTCAGAGGTAAAGGAAGGAGTTTCCTTTTGCCTTCAAACAATTGACATTGGTGACATGCTGTTACTTTCTGATGTACATATGCAAACAGGGTGGGCTAGTAAAAAGCAACTCTGAGTATTTTGTTGGCAGTAACCTTCCAGTTCAAATGGCCACCACATTCTCCTGCATGAAACTCCTGCAACACTTTATCAACTTCATCTTTCAGTAAAAAATTTAAAAGAATACCTGCAGGGTCTTTCAAATATAAATTTCCTTCCAAAATACAGAATTTTAAAGCCTTCAACTTTAAAAATCTAGCTTTAGTTTTAGTTAAACCAGGGGGAGCTTGTAAATTTTGTAAAACGAATATAAGGTCTGCATACCATGGAGAGTTGAGAAATACCTCTCTAACGTTTGGAGTCACCATCTCACCCTGTTCATCTGCAACATCTAGAAAATTAATGTCAAGAGCCTGGAAGTTAGATTCAGCCATCAGTTTAGCAAGGCCTTGACCTTTGATCAATTTTGTGGGCTTAATCTCTATATCGTATTCTAGAATGACAACAATCCACTTTCGCCTTCTTCCATCAGGGTTGTCTTGTGTTAGAATATCCTTTACTACCACGTTCGGAACATAAGCTATGGTGTGGGAATGGAGAATGTAGACCCTGAAGTCTTTTATAGCTTTTACCAAAGCAAAATCTTGCTTCTCCATGATATTGTAGTTCAGGGCAGTGTCTCTTAGAGATTTGATAAAGAAGGCTATGGGATGTTCATACCCTTCACTGTTCTTCTGCAGTAACACTGCTACTATAGTATGTTCAGAGGCAAAAGAAAAAAGATAAAAATATTTAGTGAAATTGGGACTGATCAAAACAGAGGCTTCTATGAGTGCTTGTTTGACTTGTTCTAAGGATTGTTTGGACTCAGAGTCCCATTTTATTTTTACGTCCTTTTTAAGCATGTTTGTAATGTTTCGGAGGAGTTCAGCCAGATTGGGAATGAATCTTCATAGAAAGTTAATTTTCCCGATAAAAGACTATAGTTCTTTGAGGTTTCTTGGGTGTTCTAACTTTAGTATGGCCTCGATTCTACTGGGGTCTATTATGATTCCATCTTTAGAGATGATGTGTCCCAACAGTTTGCCTTCTTCTTACCCAAAGAGACACTTCTTAGGATTTAACAAAATCCCAAACCCTCTGCATTTCTCGAAAACTCGTCTAAGGTGCCACAGGTGTTCATCATCATATTTGGAAAAAACAGTCACATCATCTAAATAAACAACAATAAACTTGCCCGATTCTTCCATGAAGGCGATATCCATGGCCCTCTGAAATGTGGCTCCTGCATTCATCAGACCAAAAGGCATCTTCACATACATGAAAGTGCCCCATGGTGTGGTAAAAGCGGTTTTATCTTGATCGTCCGGGTGAACTAGGACCTGGTTGTAGCCTGAGAAACCATCCAACAGAGATATCCTACTGGACCCGACCACTCTTTACAGGAGGTGGTCCATTTTCGGTAATGGGTAATTATCTTTCAGGGATACTTTGTTCAGATTTCGGAAATCAATACAGAGCCTGATTTCCCCGTTTTTCTTCCGTGTAGGGACTAAATTAGAAACCCACTTAGAGAAACGTAGAGGGACTATGATCTTGGCATCATACATTTTCTTGATTTCTTTTTCTATCAGAGGAAGCAACTTGGGATTTATCCTCCTAAGTTTCTGCCTAAATGGTTTTTGTTCTTCCTTTATGGGAATCCTGTGTTGTATGATGCTGGTATCATAGGCTTTCAAGTCCTCATAGCCCCAGGAAAAAACATCTGAATATTCTTTGAATAGCTCAATGTATTTAAGCTTTTGTTCTGGGGGTAATGATTTGGACAGTTTGACCATCCTAGGCTTCTCTTCAGTTCCTATATTACAATCCTCTACCTCTTGTCCATGTGCTTCTATTTTTGGTTTCTTAGCTACATCGTTACTGTCAAATAGATATTCTAAAGGCACAAGACCTCTAGGTAAAACATTGCTTTTCAACTGTAAAACCTCGGAATCCATTTCGTCATCCCCTAACTCTCCTGAATATACTATATATACTCCTGAATTTACAGTATTCACACTATCTATTTCAAACTCAGAATTATTTACATTCTCATCTTCATTTTCTAAATCTATATTTGTACATTCAAAATCGTTCTTGCATTGCAAAAAGTCCTCTATTTGATCATCATTTCCGAACACTTGCCAGTACCTGATATTATCGGGGACCGTTGGTCTGCATTTCACCTCGACAGTGTAAGGGTGAGTTTGGCAGAAAGGAATCTTGCAGGAGGCTGCTGACGTAGCCAAACCGTCGGCCAGAATATTCTGTCCCCTCGGCATTACCTACAGGTCAACCTCATTAAAACACTTCAAAGCATCAAGAACAACATTCCTGTAGGCTCTAAGGTGCGAGTGTTTAGCAGCGTACTCACCTTTAATTTGCTTGATTATTAATTCAGATTCACCCCTTACCATTATCTGCTTAGCACCAACCTTTTTCAATAGCTTCAGACCGAGCATTAAAGCTTCATACTCGACAACATTGTTAGTGCACTAGAAATTTAATTTGTAGGAATGATTCTCTGAATACTTGTTTCGATGATTATGCAGCCAAACTCCAGCTCCTGCTCCTTCTTTACTCACAGCTCCATTAAAATCAATACTCCAGAAGTCAGCTGGGAATTCTTCAGTGATTTCATTTTTCATCTTTGCCACCTCACCACTTTCTGGACCTTCATCTTGACTAGATATATCTTTTGTCAGCTGAGTATCTTGCTCTTCTGTATCACCATCATTGTACAAGATGAACGAATCTAGATCGGAATGAGTAGATTAAAGGGGGTAATTGTACGGTTTCTCCTGGCTACTAACCATGTACTTCATCAATGTTTCTCTGTATAACCTCCTCTGTTGGCCAAACACTGGGATAGTGGCGTAAGACATATCCAGCTGCAGGGTTCCTTTCAACTTAGCTCCCCAAGACCGGGATATCAACATTCCATACTTAGGAGGGATGTCTGCAACCACCACATCCATTACCATGCTTTTTGAAGGGATATGAACCAGGGTGATGCATAGGTCCTTGATCAAACCAATACATTTGACTTTGCTGGAGTCAAAAGAATGTAAATCCTTGTATGGTCCGGTGACCTCCAATCCCAGTTTTTCCATTACTGCTTTAGGCATCATATTATGTGAAGCACCTGAGTCCAGCATAGTGTTATGCAATATCAAGTCGTGTATGTTTAAACTGATGTAAAAAGGAGCTACATCACCGGTATCGTCTCGACCATCTACTTCAGGTCCGAAAAGTAGTTCGGGATGATCGTCAATAAGGTTCACAGTGTCTGAATGAGTCATTGATCCAATAGTCGAGGCCTTGGTGCCTATGTCAGGTTCAATGGCCAGTGCTTTTATTACTTGTGAACGATACCCATATCTATTCATCAACTCTGTAAGTGGGATGGGAATTTTTATTTTTGCCAATTCCCCTTCAAGGCTAAATGGTGCAAGAGCTCTGCCTTGGCTCATAGGTTCTGATTTGTTCGTCATGTTCTTTGGCTCTGAAGTACTCGGCGGGTTAACCTATGAAGCATCATGTGGTGGTGGTATTTTCATAATAGTGATGTTTTTCTTCAAAGGAGCGTCAACTTTACTCTTCTCAGAAATCTTCTCGGCAGTAGTCTTCTCAAAAGTATTTTCAGTAGAAGGTTCATGGGTGTTCTTGGTTTCGACTGTCTTCTGTGTTTCGGTTGTCTTCTTGGAAGAAGTCCCTTATGTCTTCTTGCTATGCAGATTATACTGTCGGTGTACTTCCAGAATAGCATTCTCAAAGGCCTGTTGTTCCGCATCTTCGGCTTCTTCACTTACCTTTGTTTGATTTAGCAGAAAGAGTTCCTGCTCTTCTTGAGTAAGGAAAATGGCCTCGTTGTCGTGCATGACCATAAGGTTGATGTGAGTGTCCTCCAATTCTTCAATCACTTCTCCCCCATCGTCAGCATAGTTTTCTTGCAGGGGAGGTCTAATCTGCTGATCTGGGCCCCTCTGCTCTCTTTGATCCCGAGGATCTCTTTGTCTGATCTGAGGAGGATTTCTCCTAAAGTTGGGATTTCGAACCTGATGCATAGGTGTGTTGTCTCTCAGAGGGTTTCTGTCTGACACACTCACTCTTTCCAACACTAGTTCTAATGTTTTGACCATAGAATCCCATTTGGAATCAGTGTTCGATGTGGAAGGTTCTTCCTTGATTGTGACTCTCCTTTCTGACCTCTGTCGTGCTCTTTTTGCTAATAAATTGGCCTCTACACTAATCACACTTTTGTGCATTTCCTCTAGGGTGGCAGAATTTCTTTCTCTTAGTTGATATGACATGTCAACATCGAATCCATCAGGGAATTTAATCAATGCCAGACCTTGGGGAGGTTTGATTTCAGTCGGGATTTCGTTGTAGAGGTTGTTGAAATGGGTGAAATAATCTTGGACCGTCTCACCTTGGTTTCTCTTTATATTCTTGTATTCTGACAGTATCTGGAGAGGGTTTTTATTTACCTCCCATCTGTCAAGAAAACTTCTTTGGAACACGACAAGGTCAGGGACTGAGGCAGCAGGTAAAGCTTTGAACCATTTCTTGATGTCGCCTGTCAGACTTTGGGCAAACAATCACATTTGCACGTCCGCCTCATCAACTTCTTGCAAGTCAAAGTAATCATTCATTTTTTCCACATGTTGTTGGGTGCTTAACGGTTCGGTTGCATCGAACTGTGGAAGTCTAGTCTAGTAATCTTGGGGAATGGCATGTAGTGGTGCAACCAACACCAACAGAGCATATCGAGCTGCCATGATGGGTGGAGGATGTTGGAGAGCAACCTGGATGGTCAGTGATGTAACACCTGAAGACGAGGACGAGGAGGGACTGGGCGGTACTGAGGTAGTGATTTTTAGTTGGGTCGAGGGAGACAAGACTTCTGGGGTTCGGGGTTGCAACACAATTGGGTAAAAAATGAGTCTAGACACAAAACTGTCAGACAGTGTTCTAACCAGACTTCGAGGTGGAAAGGTATCAAGATCAAGGTTTTGATAGGTAACAGGTTTTCCTAAAAAGGAGGGTGACTTATGCAGGGGAAGTATAACTCCCTGAGCCAGCAGCTGAGACCTTTCGCCTGAGTAAATGTTCGGGGTTATCTATCACTATTGTGAGTTCTGGGTCGGGATGAGATCGAGTGTGAACTTTCTTGGAAGCCAGAACTATTTTTTGGTTTTTATATATATATATTTTAATTTTGTGAGTTTGACAATACTTACAAAGTTTGATCAACCTCTAACATTACTTTCTTCTCAGAATCAAACGTTCTTTTAGGGGAAAGAAAACATGAAAATATCAATTTTTTAGTTCTTCCCCAGTATGGTCGCCATTATGTTAGCACTTGGTAAATTTCCTAGAGGTTGAAACAGAAGAAATCTACAAAGGTAACTTTATCCAACTGCTTTTAAAGCCAGGATATAGCCCTTCTAGCTTCAGTGAAGGATCTCTCTATATGATTTAGCTTTGTTTTCTAACTTTAGATATTAGGCTAGGTAAAGAAACAGGTAGGTTTTGTTGTAAAAGTGTTTTTGAATTGGTTGAGACAGTCTACACCTCCATTGGGCTATGGGGTCTGTGTTATAACAAACATGAGATACAAACCATATGCATAAAGGAAAACTCCCACAGGGTGAGATAATATACTAACTGGATCTTTAAAAGTTTAGATGATGGACAGAAGAAAAGATGAGAAAGATCAATCAACTAAGAAGCAGTTAAGAATTCCTTAATTGAAAACCTTAGAAGATAAACATTAAAACCTTTAAAGTCAGAAACAGGGTATCTAATATAAATCCTGCAACATATGCTACTTTTAAAGATTAGTTTCAGAAAACAATATGATCACAAAGCAAGAAAAACATTCAACTTGGAGAAAAACATCACCAATGAATACACGCAAGAATCCTGTAAAAGTGCTTTCTCTTTATTAATGGCAGATCTCTTCAAAAATAATTAAAGTCTGATAGCGTTAGGGTGTAAATATCAACAACCCCCAATACTTCGAAAGGTGAAGTATTTATAATTCAAATTACAAACGTTCCTGTCATAACTGATTAGGATGTGCTCATTCTATTTTTAGCCTAACTAATTTAACTGATCAAAACTGCTTGATGACTCGGTACAACTGCATGCGGAATTTCTGGGGTAGGCCGTTGGCGAGGTGTAACCTCTTCTGACTGGACAGGTGACTGGACCTGGGCAGCTCATCTGTTAATCGAGAAGATCGCAGAGTTCTTCCCATCTGAGATGACTAGGCATGGTGACTTTGAGCAGCCTCCGATACACCTCGTCCATTTCTGTATATTTGGCAAACGTGGGCTTTGTGAGGAATATGTATCGAATCTTTTGCTGGATGATGATGTCAAATTGGAGGGCGTCCAGGAATGCTTTGCCAATGATACTCCCTTGTATGCCAGCAAACTTTGAACTGTCCTTAGACACTTTAGACAATATCTTTTTATAATCTAGGAGTGTCATCAATTTATCATTAATAACTTTTAGACCGGGGAGACCCTTCTTCTGGAGAGCTTCGATCTTGTTGAAAAACCTTTGTACTCCCTGGTCCATTGTTTGAACCTTCTCTTCGAGCTGCAGCATTAATCCTCTCTTGGTCAAAACCCTCTTGACCTCAATGATTGTCTATTTTTTGTCTTCTATCTTCAGCTCTTCTAGCTCTTCTCTGGTCTTGGAATTCAGGAACCTGATGATCTCATTTGCTTGTGTTGGCATGTCTCCCAGTTCCACTCTGATTTTCTCTACTGCCTGTTTGCTCCTCTGTAGCAACTCATTCTGTTCAAACATAATCTGGATCATTGGCCATATTTCATTTATGGACTTTATGATGTCTGTCCATACATTCTCTTTGACCTCAGCCAAAGTCTTCCCTGCCACTGTTTGTTTTTGGAGCTGCTGTAGTTCCTTCCTTAGCTACTCTGTTACCTTCTTCTCTTTGGACAGACTGGTTTGGAAAGAAGTTTTGATTTCTTGGAGGTTCTCAACTTCCTTCTTCAGCCTGTTGATTTCAGTCTCTTGCAGGTTCATCTTCTCCATGGATTTGGCAAGGTCTGATGTCCCTTCTGGTAGTGACACTGGTGTTGCAGATGGAATTGTTGTTACTGTTGTTGTGCTCAATCCTGCAATTGGGATAGCACTCAATGGGATGCGCTCCATTGGCTTCAAATTCTCTTTCTCTTTCAATAACTTTTCCATCTCAGCTTCCATTTCCTTGAGCTGAGCATTCTGCTCCATGAGCAACTTTAGCATCTCATCCTTCTCACCTTCTTTCTCTACTATCTCCTTCGCCTGTGAGTCCTCTGTGGGTGAGAGTTTCAACTGTTTTATTAAGGATGCGATGTCTGCATTATTTTTATTGATAATCTCTTCTGCTGCTTTGACGTTCGCAGGATCATAACCGATCTTGAGGACCAACTCCTCCAACCTCTTGATTTTGTTTTCTTTTACGAAAGATGATATTTTCTCCATCTTGATTTGTGTCTGAGCATTATTCAGTGACACTTGAAATTTTTCTGCAGAAGCTGAAGCGTGTGCCAATGTGTGAAAAACCATCTCCCCTGTTTGTTTGTGCAGATCCATCTGATCTGCTGGATGCACGTCCTTCGCCTGGAATTCGAAGGTGGCCCTCTTATAGTTTGAGATCACTTTGGGATTCGGTACCTGGGCTTGGAGGTAGGCCATGTGCATTCTTCCCTTTTCTGTATCAAATGCAGACAACAGCCTGTACTGTGCAGTTGACGAATGCTTCCGAAACTGGGCATAAGTACTGCTGGTGAGGGTCTGGTTCTTTTTCTTGATTAATTCGTACTTCTCAAAAATTCCCAATTTGGGCCCAGTTTTTCTTGGCTGAGTATCCAGGGGAGAATCCGTGGATTTCTTCGGTATTGCTGTAGTGATTTCCTTATGCTAGCTCGAACCAAAAGGTAGAATGACCGACATGATCACTGGGGTAGTGACTGTGGTAGGCGGGACTCCTTGTTCTACTTTCGTGCCAGGCATTGAAACTGTCTTTGGCCTCTTGGTGTGCATCTGGAACTCCTCTGATGACACCTCTGTTACCAGTGGAGATGACTCCTGTCGGGGCCTCTTCTCCTTGGGGACTTGAGGTGTGGTAGTGGGTGGCACACTCATCGAGGGAACCTACTGTTCCACTTCAACTTGTTGTTCCAGTTCGACTAAGGTGTCAGGCACCCATACTGTTTGATTTGCAAATTTTTCGATCTCGAGCTTGGACTCATGCACATACGGGATATTCTTATTCCTCACCTGCATTTCTGAAATGATCCCGCATGGATCATAGTTCCATGTGAAACTCGTAAATAATTTCATCTCCTTCAACATTCGATCAGCTTCTTCTCCGGCACCTCGACTGTTGCAGATAAAAGAACCTATCTGCCCCTTGATGCGTAGCTGCTGCTTTTTCTTCAATGAGACAAAATGAATGTTGTCTGAATTCATAATCTATCTAATATACTCTAATGCAAAGATTCTTACCAACACGTACTTTGGCAGCTTGAAGGGTGTCAATTCGCACCTGAAAACTCTGATCCCAATGTGGTTTTGATACAGGTACCAGTCTCCTGTCTTTGCATTGTCCGAAAGATGTAGAATTCTCTGGACCTCATCATTTATTCGTGGCTCAGGCCTGCCGCTCAACATTCTTACCACTGGGTGATAGAAAAGATCAATGAAAACCTTGAAGCTATACTCTGTGAAGTTGTGATTCAGAAGAGAAGTCCATGTTATGACTCGCTGTGGCCTTCCGTCTGCATCCATCTTCTGCATGGAGAAACTGAATTTGTCGGCTTGATAAATGAACATGTACGCCAGTATAGAAGAATATCTGAACATGCCCTCTCTGCCAAAATTCACGAACTGTTCGTGAATATTGTCGGCCAAGAAGGTGCTGTAATTGAACTGCGTTGTGGGATTTTCATCATTTGAGAAAATAGATAGAAAACCCAAGATGGGCTCATCCACCCATTGGTCAGAATAGTAACCTAGCAGGGCACAAAGGGAGGAAATGATTTGGTTTCCTTTGGTGGAGAACATGGATGATGGGTAAGGAGGATTTGTGGAAGGGAATTGAGCAGAAGTGGGGAGGAAAAGATCGAATATATGAGCTCTCTGGGGAAAGGTAATTTTCTGATATAACTCAGTGAGGATTTCTAAATTGAAAGGGGACGTAGATTCAACACGGGGAATTTGCATCATCTGGTCAATGTCTTCGGGAGTGATGAAAAAGAGGACGTCTCCATATGAAGAGACGATGGCCCTCTGATCGGGGATATAATGAGCTTGGCATTTGAGGGCAAATTTAGGAAAGTGGTGTATCTGGGGAAAAAGATACAGGGGCAAATTGGATTCCCAGAGTCCAATTTCATCGCTCTGGTCCAGGAACACCTCCCGGAGCCATGACTGGAGATCTGAAAAATCAAAGTCGCAAATGGTATCTGCGATCAACCTGTCTTTATCGACCAATGGAATTTTGTCCAGGTTGACAGGAGGAGGAAGAAAAGGATTCTCTTCTCCTTCCGCATGTCTTGGCTTTGACACCATTTCTGCAAAAATACCTGCAATAAACATGATGTTAGTGGGGTCGACTGACTGTGGATGAATGCGACGGGAAAACAATGGAGGAGTAGGAGGTAATCTGGTGCGATGGATGAATAGTGGATGGAGAAGGAAAATGGTAGTTTTATTTAAAACTCAGGTCTGTTGGACGCGGGAAAACGGTCAGCATGACAACGGGTATGTTATCCAGTAATTAATGGACAACGGGCCACTTGGGGGTGATATGGTAGGTGACGGTGACCAAAACATACGGATGGGTGACGTGGCTGCTAGGGATTGGAGGTGATTTGAATTGAAAGTCACCATAAGGGGCTGGTCATGAGTTAAAAGGGGCAAAGGAAATGACAGCAGGGACTGACAACAATTATGGGATGGGACCCGACCCCGAGAACAAGTGGAATCAGTGGAGGATGACGTCTATGAGTGACGGGCTGTCAGATAGCATGTGGGGGATGGGACTTGAGGACCAATAGGCTAATTCCACATATGACCAGGGGCCCGCCGAAAGGAATATCCATTCCAGACCCCCCCTCGGTTAAAGCCATAACACTAGGGGGGGTACGAAATCCATTGTGATCCATTGATCTACGCTCTTGTTTCCTGGCCTCAGATCTTAGCATGCTCTTTAATACTCATTTTGGACCCCCCCCTCCATTAAAGGAAGAACGGACGTGGGGGTCCGGAATCCATTGTGGACCGTTGATTTAAGTGCTCTTCCCTGGGCCGTCCAGATGTGCGCCCAGGTTATTACCGATTCCGGACCCCCCCGGTTAAAAGCAGAATAGTCGGGGGGGTCCGGAATGCGCTGTGCACCGTAGATCTTGGCGCCTTGATCAGAACCATCAGGAAATGCAGGAAACATAAGCTGGGAGGAGAAAAATATGTACTAGGGGAAAAACTTAGGATATAAAGCATTTTATGGGTTTTTCCCAATTTTTCACATAGACACCACCAAGGGGACATCATCTAAACTATTCTTAAGCAATGGAGACATGGTATAGCATTTTCATCAATCTGGTTTCATGGGTGGTGAAGAAAATGAAGCAACTAACCTACATGATAACCTATCTTCCTAGGACAATTAACCCAGATTAAACTGTTGGGTTAAGAAATTACTCTACCTAGGGGCTATCTGACCAGGATTAGACTGTCTGGTCAGATTTATTCACTAATCTAACCTGAGGGCTATCTGACCAGGATTAGACAGTCTGGTCAGATTTATTCACTAACCTAGCAACATTAAATTTAAAAATAATTTGGACATGCTTGAAAGGTATGGCCAAGTTACTATTATTGCATGGGGCTTTCCTTTTCAATTCTTTTATGCCCTCTTTTATTTTTTCTTTTCTTTTTCTTTTTCTTTTTCCTTTTCTTTTTCTCAAATTATTTACAGAATGAAAAATCATTTGTCAATGAAAACACTAGATACAGATAATATCCAAGTCATCAGTTGATTCCCATAATTTATGGGGTGATAACATGTCCCATATTTAACATACAATAATTATTTTGTTCAAACTTGAGATTAAGAGATTTATCTTCTTCATTCGTTGAACATTTATACACAAGTTTTCACAGCAGGATTTATCTGAATGTGGCCACTTGTGAAATTATAAGATTGTTGTTATTATATCTCTCATATGTTCTATCATTCGTATTCAATCATTACTGCTTCATGTTTACGAGAATCATTTGTAGGATCTGTTGTGGGTTTGCCTCATCAGACAACGAGATTGGATGCTATACACAGGACGAATATGAGATGCGATTATAGGTTAGTTTGTTAGTTTTATTTTATTAGTTTAATTAATACAGAAATTTCATGCAGCCTAAACATATTCTACTGTTTTTTATCTCTGTTTTCAATTAGACAGTTGGTTATTTCATTTCTTTTTTATAAACATTATAAAAAATAAATCAAAAAGATTGAATGATAGCTTTGATGTTGTTTAATAAATCAATCCATATTCGATTTTCACAGATTTAGATTAAAATTTGCATTTTGTAAATGTTATATATATATATATATTAGAAATAAGTCATTTGTATATATTATACATATAATAAGTAGACTCATGTTATAAATATTAGTTAGTAAACTGTAAATATATATTAGATCTGTATATAATTTTCAGCGAGTGTTATTCATTAAGTTATTTTATTTTCTTTAGTTTTATTTTTTGCTTTCTTAGGACTTAGATCAGTTAACGGAGCTGCTAAACCCATCGAAGTGGATCAATCCAAATGACTTGGGTTAAGTAGACAAACCCAGACTAGATTCACTCCTCCAGTTGACGAGCGTTCAATTTCGCCCGTCAACAAATGGCGCTATAAGGAGGGCCTGAAAACTATTAATGGCACAAGGTGGTTGTAAGACTCCTCCACCACCTACCCACTCACCTATAGTGACTAGAAGTCATTCAGACAACAACATTGTCCCTCAAACAGAAACCACATCAAACGACGATCTACGGATCACAGTTGAACTAGTAACTCCAAATCCTATGGGTGGTGACATACAAGAGATTGTTCGCCAATCTCTCATAAGAAAGCACAGTGCCTTCTCCCATTTAAGACAACCAAACCAACCTTTGAACCAACCATTAGACTTCTCTAATATCAGAGAACAACTTGGAGGCACTGACCTTACTTTAAACCCTACAGATCCAATCCTCACTCATGTAGCAAGAGGATATGGTATACCACCATCACCACCTCCTTCATCTCCTTCTTCTTCTAGAGAAGAATCCTCTGACAAAGGCAGTTCCTCATCCCAGTCTTCGACACCACCCACACATATGGCCAACCAAAACAATCCCGCCAGACCCTGGCTCGACCAAGATGCAGTGGCCATACCTGGGCCTCAACATCCCTTACCCAAACACCCGGAGAAATGGCTCCCTAAATTTGATCCGGACTCCAAACAGATCGTCGAAGATCACATCAAAAAGTTTATGTTAGCCATTAGACTCCATAGTGTCGAGCACGAAGATGTAGTCTGTAGATTGTTTCCCTACACCTTTGAGGGCAATGCCTCTACCTGGTATTTTTCCCAATAGCCCCACACCATCGTGTCATGGGAGAAATTTGAATCCGGTTTTCTTGAGAAGTTCAGAGACGAAAAGTCTCCTGAAGTTCTAGTCATGGATCTTTCTAGTTTAAGAATGAACCCCAAATAAAAGATCAAAGACTTTAATCAAAGGTTCTTGACACTAAAGAATTGAATCCCTATGGATTCAATTCCAACCGAGAATCTGATTATAGCATATTATACGAAAGCCTTACATCAAAGCATAGCCATTTGGGTAAAGAGATCCAAGAAATCCACGTTGTTAGAATCCTTCAAAGAGGCTAGTCAAATCGAGAAAGACATCCTCAGCTTAAAAGACACTACTAGCAATGAGACAGAGACTAGTTCATCTTCCAAAAATAAAATCAAAATCCTCCCTAGGCCTTCCCAAAACAAAGCTCAACCTGAAAGCTCAGATTTAGAAAAATTACAGAAAGTCATTCAAAAACTGTCCAACCAAGTTATAGATTTGAAAAGGACAGCTGAAGAAGCTTCTTTGAGCAAAGGACCTTACAAACCCCCTTTTAGGAAGCCTTTTCCCACCAATCGACCTAATTCAAATACTGAAGGCCTAAATCTAGAAATCTTGGAATTCGCTATTCAAACGATTCTAGAAGCACATGATAACTTGATGCCTCCCGAGATCCTTGAAGAAGTAGCTGAACAAGAGACAGTAGAAGAAGATGAATCCTCTCCGAACATTTTTGGACATTTTTCGGATAGTATTTTTCAAGCTAATTTCGAAACAGTGCATCCTTACAATACTAGGAGTAAGACAACAAACAAGCCATCTTCTGAAATCACTACGACTTTGCCTCCAAAACAGTCTAAATCAACTGAGACTAAAAAAAATTCAGTAAACCCAAGCTTAGATTATGATTTGGTTGAAGATCTAAAAAATCTTAGGGTTAACATTTATGTTTATGAATTATTAAAATTCCCTTTTCTTTTACAAAAAATGCTACAAAATATTGCAGAGAACAAAAAAAATGGAAATCCAAGCAGTAACAAAGGTGTTCAGAACAACCCCAAAGTTCCTCAGAAGGCCTCCACCAAAACTACTTCTGATCCTCACGAAAAAAGAGACCTTCCTGTAAATAATGTAACAAATGTAGATAAATCAGTTTTAGAGGCCGCGAGTAAAAAGCAACAAGCTTCCACTATTAGTACTCGCATAAATGTTCCTCCATTTTAGTTAACTTTTGAAATTTTCAATAGGAATGTGCATAACTGCATGGTAGATTCAGGAGTGTCATCTAACATAATGCCTTGGTCTATTTGTCAAAAGATTAATGCCGAAGTTCAACCATCCACCTTGAAGATTATCCAGCTGGATCGAACTAGTGTTAAAGTGATAGGCGAATTAAGAAATGTGCTTATAATATTGTCGTCTAACCCTAAAGTTCATCAAGTGATTGATATTATTGTTGTAGATATCTCAGAAGTTTGTGGTCTATTTTTAAGCAGAGACTGGTCAGAACAATTACACGGTTATTTTGTGACGGACTAGTCTCACTTGTGGCTGCCCGAGAATGGAAAGCCCAACAGAATCAAGGTAAATCGTGAACATTATCTAAAGTTCACGGTGACTGATTTAAATGATCCCAATGAACCATTCACTCCTTCTGCCGATTCGCCCGAAATACAGGGCATGGATACTTTTTTCGGTAATTTCATGGCCAAAACTTCCACTATCACTAACCCGGAACAACAGTCTGAAATTTTGACATATACACAGCCAACAGTTTCTACCCGGTGGTCACATGCAACCGAAAACAATCAAATATGGTCTCTTTACTTTGATGGGTCAAAATCCAAGGAAGGAGCCGGTGTAGGCTGCGTGATCATCGATCCAGCAGGTAACAAGACTGTGATTGCTTGCAAGTTAGAATTCAAATGTATGAACAACATGACCGAATACGAGGCACCATTGCAAGGCCTCAAAAAAGAATTAGATATGAACGTTCAAAATTTGACTGTCTTTGGTGATTTGGAAATCGTGGTTAGACAGGTAAAAAATTCTATACACTGTTTATCTCCGCACCTTAAAAGCTACCAAACTGAGGTATGGAATTTGATGAATAAGTTTTCCGCATTTAACATAAATTCTATTCCTAGATTGAATAATTCGGAAGCTAATTTGTTAGCTAACATTACTTTGAAACTTTTCCCTACATAAGGCTTATCTCTGAATGCATTCTCCGTCGAACTGTTGTTCATACCATCCGTCCCAGACAACATCACGAATTGGAGAGTCTTCGATGACAATCAACAGATTATAAATTTCTTGCATATGGAAGAAACTTTCCAGGGCACGGTGATCGACGAAGGTACTCATGACGAAAATCTTCTTGACTTTATGGTAATACCAGATCCAAGATCTCCAGAATCTTCGTCAGACATGGTAAATTCTATCCCAAAATCTGTAGTTAGATTAGAAAAAAATTATGATCTTCACGACAAGTTCTGAAAATCAGTGAATTGTAAAATGAATAGTTCCTCTTTGACGCATGAAAAAGTAAATTTGGGAACTAAAGACAACCCATAGTGCATTAATTTAGGGGTGAGGTGTTCTAAGCAAGAAAAAACAACGTTTATTAAATTGTTTAAGGAATTCAAAGATGTATTTTCTTGGACATATGATGACCTAAAAACCTTTGATCCTAACATCATACAACATGTTATTCATATGAAACCCCAAACCCAACCTTTTCAACAAAAGTTAAGGAAAATGCACCCAAAAATCGAACCAACTGTCAAGAAGGAATTAAACAAACTCCTAAATGCTAAGATAATCTTCCGAGTTAGGCACACACAATGGGTCTCTAATCTTGTCCCTGTCTGGAAGAAGAGTGGTGAAATCTGACTATGCGTCGATTTCCGAAATCTTAATCAAGCGTCTGATAAAGACAACTACCCTGTCCCTCCCATGGAACAGATCCTTCAACAGGTATCTGGTTCTGAAAGATTATCCTTGTTGGATAGTTTTTCAGGGTATAACCAAGTCCTGATGTCCCCTCCAGATCAACTCAAAACCACCTTTCGCAGTCCGTGGGGCACCTATGCTTATAGAAAGATGCTCTTTGGACTCATAAATGCCGGTGCCACTTTCTAGAGAGCGATGGACATCTCTTTCCAAGGCTTAATCAATCAATATGTCGTAGTTTACCTGGATGACATTATTGTTTTCTCTAAAAACAAAGAAGATCATCTAGCTCATTTATTATTATCTTATCCCCTTATTTATTATATTATCCCTATATTTAATATCTTATCCCCTTATTTAATATTTCTTCCCCCCCTGTATACGTAAATCTTTAATACATTAAATTATTAACCCCCCTTTAATTCTTTACTCAATTAATTAATGAGTCAATTAATAATTAATTAATCATTGACAGATATGGACAAATAATTAATAATAATTAATTATTTAATATTATTTAAGAAATAATTATTGTTTAACTAACATCTTAGGACAATCAGATTATCAAATAAATTATAATTAATCATCCCTATGCATCTATTTAACCAGGTTTGTTACATACACCCACCCTTCAGGCAACTTTGTCCCGAAGTTAAGGTATCTTATGGTACAAGGAAAAGAAACATGGTTCACACATTCATAACAATTAACCGACACTATTAGTAAGTAAGTCAAGAAAAATCATACATACTAGTGTATATGTACAAGAAATGCATGTGTATCTAGTACATACAAGTCCCATGCATGTACTAATAATCAGAAACTATCATCCTTTAGTAATTTATGTATGCATCCAATCCAATCAACAAGACTAGTCTTTTATAAAAGACAATAACCGATCAAATGTTTGCGAAATCCTTTAATTACAATTATCCAGTTCAACAATTTTATTTAGACAACTGTGGTTTAGTTACGTAATTATGAATATTCATATATACACATTTTATTTTTAGAAGGGAAAACATTAAATTCCACCATCAGACAAATCTCCATACTCTCTCAACTATTTCTACTCATCCTTCCTCCCTAACTTACTTCCATCTCCATTCCTATCCTTCCTCTGCTGGACTATCTTGGAGCGTCAACTATATTGACCTAACTCCAAATAGAACCCGTAAGCGGAAGTGTCACTATCTCGACCAAGCTTCTCCAACAGGCAACTGATAGTCATCATCACACGTCTTGGGGAGCCTGAGCTAACACCGTCCTCCCATGACTTCAGGTTTTGGAGGATACATGGTGGGAAATGGCTCCACCCCTCCTAATTATAACTAGGTTCCACACCCTACAATGGAATATACAGTGGCACTGTGTTGCTGGGGGTTTTGTCATCGTTTATTTGGTTTTGGGCAGTCTCATCACTTGAAATCCTGCATTGGTCCACCTATCATAGCAATGCATCCATACCAATATAATTTCACATACCAATATTTGTACCATAATGTTTCTCAGCTAGTGTTCATGATATCCACTTTCATCATCATTATCCCTTGGCTATTTCATAGCCCATAACCTGCAGATTAGTTTGTAACACAAAATCATACATTTCTATGCATTATCATCATGTAATTGCATACCATCATCATTCCAATTCCGTATCCTTGTACCAACAACTTAACATCAACATTTTCAAGTTAGAAATAGATCTCATAATATCCCATAATTCAATTTCGACACCCATTCATAAGATTATCATTTACCAAACTAGATTGCATCATATCCAACATCATTCTAATAGATTTTAAACATTCATTAAATTCACATTCTCACAATATGTCGCATCATATACATCATCATCAATAACATTTAAACATTCGTAAAATTTACATTCACATAATAGATCACATTACATATGTCATCATCAATAACATTTAAACATTCATAAAACTTACATTCTCATAGCAGATCGCATTACATACATCATCATCAATAACATTTAAACATTCATAAAAGTTCATACATTTTAAAGTTTAAATAGTTTCACTGTGACTAGAAAATAAAGTATATAGGCCTCAGTTAATCCTGGATGTCTAAGTCAAAAGGTGGTTTTACACACACCCCACCTTCGAGAAACATATTCTCGAGGTGGTCAAAAAAGTGAGGGATAGTCTCGTCGTAATGTCTCGGCATCTTCCCAAGTAGCAGATCCTGGACTATACTTGTCCCATTGGACCTTAACTTGGTCTACCAGATGGTTCCTGAGTTGTCAGAATCTATGGTCCAATATGCGTAATGGTTCTACCATGAGAGTTACCACGTCCGATACCTGCAATTCCTTCCAATTTAGTTTATGTGATTCATCAGTAACATAATGACGTAAAATAGATACATGAAATACATTATGAGTTTTATGCAAGTGGGGTGGTAGTATGAGACGATAGGCAACGGGTCCAATTTTCTCTTGGATTTTGAACGGTCCTATAAATCAAGGTGACAACTTTGTCCCCTTCCTGAACCGTATGGTACTCTTATTAGGCCCGATACGAATGAAAACCTGGTCTCCCACTTTATAACTTCGGTCGGTCCTATGTGCATCCGCATAACTTTTCTGCCTATCATGTGCTTCCTTTAGCCTCTGCCTAATTTGAATCACCTGTTCCTCCATCTCTTGAATCAATTCTAGCCCAACTATTAATCGGTATTCTAGTCTATCCCAACTCAATGGTGTTCTGCATGGCATTCCATACAGAGCTTCGTAGGGTGGCATTACGATGGAGCTACGAAAACTGTTATTGTAGGCAAACTCTACCAAATGTAGTTACTTCTCCCAATGGGTTTGATTATTCATGACATACATCCTAAGCATGTCTTCCATGACTTGATTTACTCTCTCAGTTTTCCCATCTATTTCAGGATGATAAGTTGTTCTTACGTTCAACTGAGTCCCCAATGCTAACTGCAAACTTGTCGAAAACCTAGAAGTGAATCTGGAGTCCCTATCTGAAATGATCTTCTTAGGTATCTTGTGCAAACAGATAACCTCACTTACAAACACATGTGCCACATCAGTGACATCGTAAGTGTCTCTAACTGGAATAAAATGAGCACTCTTGGTTAACTTATCAACTACCAAAATAATGGCATTGTGTCTATGAGATGTGCGCGACAACCCCACAACAAAATCCATAGAGATGACTTCCCACTTGGATGTAGGAACATCATGTGGTTGTAGGAGGCCTTCCGGGTGATGGTGGTCGGCTTTCACTTGCTGACACTCTAGGCATTTATCGACGAAATGGACTACATCGTGCTTCATGCCTACCCAAAAGAAGAGCTTCCTCATGTCTGCGTACATCTTCTTCACACCTGGATGTGCACAATAAAGTGCTCTATGGGCTTCCTTCAGTATGATGCTTCGAATATCCCCATTCTTAGGGATGTACATCCTTCCTCGATATCTTAACAGTCCATCTGCTTCCAGACTATATCCTTCATAATTTGGATCTAACTGCCTCCCGCTCTGGAGGTTTGAAGTAACCTTTAAATACCAACAGTCTCCTTGGAGTTGTGTCAACACATGTTCCCTCAAATTGACCTTTAAGGGTACCAAGGAGAAGATACATGGTCTCCTACTCAAGGCATCTATGACCACATTTTCCTTTCCCTTGATGTATGAAATACCAAAATCGTACTCACTCATAAACTCACTCCATCGCCTTTGCCTAGTATTCAGATCCCTTTGAGTGAAGATATGTTTTAAACTTTGATGGTTTGTTTTGAGCTCAAAGTTTCTCCCCACAAGATAGTGCCTCCAAAGTTTCAGAGCTAGCATTACAGCTGCCAACTCTAAATCATGAGTCACGTATAGCTCTTCGTGTTTCTTCAAATTCCTTGACGCATAAGCTATCACTCCTCCATCTTGCATTAGCATAGCCCCCAACCCTTGCTTCGAGGCATCCATGTAGACTGTGAAGTCCTTTTCCATATCTGACACTCGTAGAATTGGTGCACTAGTTAGTAACCTCTTAAGCTCAATGAATGCACTGTCACATTCTTCAGTCCATTCATACCTGACCCCCTTGCGCTGCAAGGTGGTGATGGGTTTTTCTATTTTGGATAATCCTTCCACAAATCTCTGATAATAACTTGCTAGCCCCATGAAGCTTCTCACCTCATGGGAATTTTTCGGCACCGGCCACTCCATAATGGCCTTTACCTTTTCTGGGTCCACATAGATTCCTTCGTCGGAAATGATATGACCTAAATAGTGGATTTATTTCTGAAAGAAGGAACACTTCAAAAACTTCCCATACAAATTGTTCTCTCTAAGGAAAGACAACACCACTTGTAAGTGTTCCTCATGTTCTCTTTTGTTCTTGGAATAGATGAGGATGTCATCTAGAAAGACTTGTACAAAACGATCTAAGTACTTCCGGAATACGCCGTTCATGAGGCTCATGAATATTGCTGGTGCATTGGTCAATCCGAAAGGTACTACGACAAACTCGTAATGTCCAAACCGAGTTCGAAAGGCAATTTTTGGGATATCACCTTCCTTAATCCTTAAATGATGATACCCGGATCACAAATCGATCTTTGAGAATACAGTCTCTACTTTCATCTAATCGAAGAGGTCATCTATTTGCGGCATTGGGTACCTATTTTTCACTGTAGCATGGTTCAGCTCCCTGTAGTCTATACAAAGTCGTAAGGATCCATCCTTCTTCTTTACAAAAATTACTGCTGCGCCCCAGGGTGAAACACTGGGCCTTATTATCCCTAAGTCTAGTAACTCTTTTAACTGCATTTACAATTCACAAAGTTTTGGCACATTCATCTGATACGGAGTCTTGGAAATTGGTTCTGCACCAGGTTTTATCTCAATAGTAAAATCAAGCTCCTTCTCAGGAGGTAACCCTGGTAACTCGTTCGGAAAAACATCCTTAAATTATGACAATACCGGGTACTGATCCAATGAGGGTCCCTTCCTTTCATTCACTGCTTCCATTACATACAGTCGACACCCTTGTCTCAAGCATCGCTTAAAATTCATAGTTGAGATAAAGCGTAATGACACTTTTCTCTGTACACCCTAGATCTCTACTAGTCTTCCCTCATCGTTGACACAAAGAACCCTCTTTGCGAAACAATCTACCAAAGATCGGTGAGCTGCTAACCAATCCATTCCAATGATTAGGTCATATGCCCCAAGAGCAGTGACGTATACCTTCAACCTGGTAGTACACACTCCGAGGTCTACTATACAATTATCAACACTAGGTACTACCACTTGTTTTTCCCCTGAAGCCATCTCAACTTGTTTAAAGTCATCGTGATCATAGGCTGCCAACCCACTCTTTTCTAATGCAGAAGGTGAAATGAAACTATCTGTCACACCAGAATCAAATAAAATCTTAACATTGATATGATTTAGCATACCTGATGACTCCACCATCGTGGATTGATGTTCGGCCTGGCGATTATTAACCGCTGCGTAAATCTGGTGGCTGCTACTTGCTCTTCCCATCGGGGCCTTCCCTTCTCTATGTGTGAATCTTGATTGTAACTTGGGAAGTCACATTGGTAATGGGGTCCTCCACATCCCCAATAGGTAACACGAGATTGAACCTGCGCACTATTATGTGACTGTCTCTGAAATGAGTTCCTTCCCCTGGAACCCCTGCCCCTACTAGTTGTTCCCTGATATGGCTGTGGACCTATCTATGTCATTGGTGATGAACGAGATGTTTCACTCACTGCCATTGAAATCCCTGCGGCTACTGTCCTTGGCATGATTCTCTTACCATTTAGAGGTGGCCTTGAGCCCCCTCCCCTGGGAAATGTCCTTGGGGCCTTCCCTATGAATCCAGGACGATGTAGAAAGGTCGACCTCGTACCTCCATTCAAGTTCATGTGTTCTTTCACGTAACACACATTTTCCACTACTTCTGCTACTAAAGACGGTTTCCACATCCGCACCATAGCTCTGATCTTAGGGTTTAGCCCATAGACGAAGCGTTCTGCCTGTCGTTGGTCATTATCCATATATGAAACATATTTGACCAATTCCATAAATCTGATCTCGTATTCTTCTACAGTTCTGTTTCCATGTACTAAGGCATGAAACGCCCCTACCTGTTGTTCCTCATAATAGGCTGGACAATATTTCCTTCGGAACCTCTCCTCAAAAAGTTCCCAAGATACTGTGTCTGGGTTAAGATGCAGTTGTCTTTCCAGGTTACCCCACCATTTCAAGGCACTTTCTCTTAATTGAAAAATTGTGATCTTCACCTTTGATTTGGATGCATAGTCCCTTAGGGCAAAACACCTTGTCATGCCCTCCAACCACGCTTAAGCGCGTTCACTGGCACGACCCCCAACAAACTCCAGAAGTTTGATCTTGTGCAATTCTCGAGTGATTTCTTCGGGTGGAGGTCCTCCCCCTGAATCCCTTGATGCTTCTAGATTACCCGTTCCAGATGGTGGGGGTTCCACCTCAGTCCCTGCTGGTTGTTGCCCCTTTAAAGTCTCATTTATGGCCTCCAACGAGCGCAGTATGAGAGCTAGTTCAGGCGATGGTGGTGGCGGCACTAGTGGTGTTGGCAGTGCCTGCGACGATGCTCCCCTGCCTCGATTCCCTCGAGTCCTGACCATCCTATATGAGTTAACCTGCATCAACCAAAGTTGTCAGGGTGAGTTCAAGGACATTTCAAATTGGTGCTACTCAAACTAGAAATAGGGTTAGGCGTAAGTTTTTCTTTACTTGTCTGTAAACAGACATTACTCTCTTTAGGGGATTGTCTAGGTTAGGTTCGAAATCCTCTAAGCTCGATGTCTTCGCCTAAGAAAACCATTGGATCTCTTGCCTCGTAGCTATACTAGCATCGCACCACACTCGTTAATTCCTCTAGCTTACTTTCTTAGCGCGCAAGAAGCCCCCTCCTCGTGTCATGGTTTAAGTCCTCAAACTTTTAGTTTAAAACTTATCAAGGTGATTTACAACCTAATGTTAATTAATTATTAAGAACTAATGAATTAATCACATTAGTTTTAAACCTTAAACATAATTTAAACCTTAATCACCTTTAAAACCTAAATTTAAATCTTTAAAACTAAGGTTTAAACTTTAATCTTTAATAACATACATTTAAACCTTTAATTTAAAATATATAAAATAACTTAAACCTTTGA